>JAMKCH010013999.1:0-32161 GCA_023653785.1 Ophioderma brevispina | reverse complement strand
AATCATGTTTGTGTTTGAGGTCAAATTGTATTGATCATGGAGACCAATATCATGCTGAAAATCTGTGATATTCACCGGGAAAGGCTTTTTTGATCTCGAGTCGGAATTTTGATACGCACGTATAGAAATTACAGAATCAGATTAAAATTACCGCCTTGCCTTTAATACACGGATTTCAAGTCAACCACTTGCAGGTTATGTTCGCATATCCATGCCAGTGACAAAAATATAAAAATATGATTTTTGATGTTTTTTCGATGTTTCGGATTAGCAAATCGCTGCTAATCTCTTTAATTGGTAAGGGTGCTGTCACTGTACCGAGGTTGCCGGTTTGAGTCCAGCCAAGCGCACATGGGTTTTTTTTTACACTTATGTGCACTGGCCATCTCCAGGAAAAGATTAATAAATATTCAAAGAACTGATATGTACAATGAAATATGGGTACATTACAATGCATTATGGGATTGGTGTAAACCACCTGCTGCATCTTTGTTATAGAGGGATGAAATATAGGTACATTACAATGCATTATGGGATTGGTGTAAACCACCTGCTGCATCTTTGTTATAGAGGGATGAAATATAGGTACATTACAATGCATTATGGGATTGGTGTAAACCACCTGCTGCATCTTTGTTATAGAGGGATGAAATATAGGTACATTACAATGCATTATGGGATTGGTGTAAACCACCTGCTGCATCTTGGTTGTAGAGGGAGTGAGTTGGTAGAGCAGATCTTCCTTCCTCTCCTGGATCACCAAGGTCCCAGGTTCAAATCCTGATTGGGCCCTCCGCCGCCTCCTCCTCAGTAAATGTTTGTATTGGTTCTATGATCCATGTGTCCTCTTGCAAGTTAAAGGTGCAAAGAGAGATTCTGAGGCACCCAAATATTGTGTCATAATAGTAATTTCATATAGATTAGACACTCAATAGATTTCTTACCTTGTATTTGGCTACAGAAATGTCTTAAAAGAGATAAAAAAAAGTGATTTTGATTTTACTTATATTTCAATATAAAACAGTAGGCTGAATTCTGTATTGCTCCTATATGAAATTAGAAATTTCACAATTTCTGTACCAAAGAAATATTTCTCAGCTTAATCCTTTTAGATGGGGATGTTTTTGATGGAAAGATTTACATCAGGGCAAAAATCAGTACTTTATATTTTTTTAGGGACACCTGATAATGTGAAATATCTCATTGCACCTTTAAATATGGCTGTTTTCTTTGCTGGACTCGCTCTTTAAACTTGCTTATTGCTAAAACAACTCCTTCCCCTGTGTTGTGAAAAAGAGCCTTCCAGTCTGTCATTGAATTAAGTATTCTAAGCTCATTTTACACACTTGTTTTGATGCACCTGTGCTTAAGAGCTTCTACATATTAAAGGGACACCAGTGTTTATTCTAGGCTAATGGAAATGTTTGGTCCCCATTAAGTGATGAGAAAATCTTGTTTTCTGGGCCTGACCAAGAGGGGTATAGTGTTCTTCAAACAATGTATTTCTTCCAGTACAATTTTTGCAATGGTTGTCACATGAATTTATAGCGATAAAAGTACCTAAATAACAAAACTCATCACAATCTTGTAATTTAAGTACCTTTTGTCACTATAAATTCATGTGACAACCAGTGCATAAATTGTATTGGAAGAAATGCATTGTGGGAAGAACATTATACCTCCTCTTGGCCTGACCAATCCGAACAGTTTAACAAGTACCAGAAACATGTTTCCTATAAAGATGAATATTGACTCAAATTCCAACAATTTTGAGGAAAAAAAACCCCTTTTTATTATTTGGTTGTAAAACTGGAATAACCAAAGTGAAGAAAATCCTGTTATTGGTACTTTTTACCCAATTTAAGCATGAATCAGTAATATAACGCTGATGTAGTCTCCGACAGGATTGAGTCTCGAATGGGTTATTATGCATGTCTGTTAAAGAAAGAGTGCCCCCGACTGTCTGACTCCACTTCAAGAGCCTTTTTCACCCACAGAAAAGGGTTTTCTTTTTTTGTTGCCTTACATTAAAGATTTGTAAACAACATGGTGACCTTTTTTTATTATTCTTTATTTTGGATGAAGTTTCAGAACACATGCTTGATTAAAAAAAAAAAAAAAAAAAAACCAGTCTGTCATTGAATTAAGTATTCTAAGCTCATTTTACACACTTGTTTTGATGCACCTGTGCTTAAGAGCTTCTACATATGTGACCTGCTCCCACGAAACCCGGATAAAGTCGGAAAATTTTCATTTTGAGATACGCGCAGATTTGAAATGCTGGGAAAACCAGCTTTAAAATGATATATAACATGTAAGCATTGTTCTTCTTTTGTCCATCAAAAAATCAATATATGCCTTGAAATTCTTTTGTTTTCTATTGATTTTACACAAGTTTATTGATCTCTTTCTCTTAAAGTACTCTGGCGACTTTGTCCTGGTTTTGTGGGAGCAGGTCACATATTAAAGGGACACCAGTGTCTATTCTAGGCTAATGGAAATGTTTGGTCCCCATTAAGTGATGAGAAAATCTTGTTTTCTGGGCCTGACCAAGAGGGGTATAGTGTTCTTCCCACAATGCATTTCTTCCAGTACAATTTTTGCACTGGTTGTCACACAAGTTTATAATGAACAGAGCTTGTCCCAATCTTACCATTTAAGTAATTTTAGCCACTATAAATTCTTGTGGCAACCAGCCCCAAAAACTATATTTGAATAAATGCATTGTGGGAAGAACACTATGCATCCTCTTGGCCTGACCAATCCGAACAGTTTAACAAGTACCAGAAACATGTTTCCTATAAAGATGAATATTGACTCAAATTCCAACAATTTTGAGGAAAAAAAACCCCTTTTTATTATTTGGTTGTAAAACTGGAATAACCAAAGTGAAGAAAATCCTGTTATTGGTACTTTTTACCCAATTTAAGCATGAATCAGTAATATAACGCTGATGTAGTCTCCGACAGGATTGAGTCTCAAATAATGGGTTATTATGCATGTCTGTTAAAGAAAGAGTGCCCCCGACTGTCTGACTCCACTTCAAGAGCCTTTTTCACCCACAGAAAAGGGTTTTCTTTTTTTGTTGCCTTACATACATTAAAGATTTGTAAACAACATGGTGACCTTTTTTTATTATTCTTTATTTTGGATGAAGTTTCAGAACACATGCTTGATTACAATACTGTTGGGGATATATTTCATTTGAAAGGGTATGAAATAATCTATATATTAAAGTGACAGGAGGAGATTTTTTTGAGGATACAAATTTTTCTCAAATTGCACTGGATCGCTTGTAGACCACCTACCGAGAAAGTTTCGAAGGTTTATTGGACGAACAAGTACAAAAGAAAACCGCAAACCTTGTTTTGAACTTGCCCGACTACTGTAATTGTCCCCATAGAACACCGTGCTTTGAGTTTCTGTCGTGCACAACAGAAAGTACTAAATCATCATCTTGTTACATAAAGACGGTGTATTCGGCTTATTCACTTCAGGTGTGATCTAATGCATTGGAAAGCATTCCAAATATGCAAAAAACCCGGGTTCGAAAAAAATTGGGGGCGCTTCTTTCTGGAAATCTCATGTCTCTTTAATACCGGTGGTCTGTCTGGTTGCGGGTGTGTCTGTCTGACTGCGTCTATTTTCTCAGAGACTGAGCTTCGCACGTTCCTGAAACTTGGTGGGTGGGTGCCCCTTGACCGAACGAAGACCGAGTTTGTATTGCTTAGTGGATCAAAGGTCATTGGGGGTCATTCAAGGTCAAAAGAGGTCAAATGGGGTAAACGATGGTGTATGGACATTAAACTTGGTGGGGTCGATTGTTGATGCCGGGTCATTCAAGCCAGGTGATTGCGAAACCCAGGTGATTGCGAAACTTGGGGACCACCTAGTTATATGTAATACTCTAAACATCCTGGAAGAGTTTGCCAGGCATTTAGTTTAAGATAAAATGCCTGAAAATTTACTGACTATACTGAACACCTTCCATCTGAGTATGCAGAAAACTTAAGATAAAATACTTTAAAATTTCCTGACCTAATATTCAACACTTTCAATCTGAGCATGCAGAAAACTTAAGATAATGCTTTAAAAAATCATGACTTAAAACTTAAAGGAGGATGGCCCGATTTAAGTAGATGAAGTTTTCATCTTGATAGAATGGACTTCACCCCAAAACTCCATCTGTAAATTTTTGCGCCGATATTTCAATCCGTTTTGATGTGAGACCTAAAAACGTGATTTTGTAAGCCCCATAATAGAGTGCTGTGTAAAATTAATATTGGTCGACCAAAATGGGGCATATTTTTGCTCATACCTTCCAAACTAAACATCCTTTAGCCCTAAGATTTCACAGGGTAAATGAGAAAAATAGTAGCTTTCTTTTGATACCAAAACGTGGACCACTTCCGGTAAAATTTGGGGTCCCTGGGGACGAGGCTGTTAGCAATTGGGCCATGGACCTTTAATACCTTCCATCTGCACATGCAAAAACTAAGATAAAATGCTTAAACATTTCCTGACCTAAAACTGAACACCTTTCATCTGAGCATGCAGAAAACTTAAGATAAAATGCTTAAACAATTTTTGCTGACCTACAACTGAACCCTGTATGAGCATGCAAAAACTTTCAATAAAACGCTTAAAGGTACTTGTTCCGATTTTTGTCTATTGTGTTCTCTATGTGATATGGGAGCCTGACACTTCTATATGCTGACCATCAATTACCATGGGAAACAAATGGATTTGAAAGCTGAAATTTCAGGAAGACTGAGAAAAATATTAGCACGTATTAGCACGTAGTATAGCATGTAGTCGGGGGTGACCGACTTGTGAGAGGCGGGTAAGTGTCCTGGTCTACCTTCACGCGGTAGGAGTTGTTAACCAGTTGACTCATTTCATCTGGGACGAACGGACCGCACGTCGGAGATTTTGGCCCGAATTCATGCTCCAGGACCAGGACCAGTCTTATTATCTATAAGGCAGCTATTCAATATTTTTCTACTTTAATCCACAACTCAGATGTTTTTATGATTCCAATCTCCAACTCTAAAATACAAATAAAATCATAAACTAAATTTGTTCCTGGAGTGGGATTCGAACCCACGACCTTTAGATAACAAGACGAGCGCCCACAGACACACGCCACGCAATCCGAGCCGGCAGGAAATCGTTCTTTTGTAATACTTCAATATAAACATTAACGGAATAAAAGCGCACACATAATAATGAATAGCGCCCCTATGAGACGAGTTGGAAATACCTGCTCCTGGAGCATGAATTCGGGCCAAAATCTCCAAGAATTGAACAGACCAGAGCGGGCTGACAACACGCACTAAGCCAGCGTGTCAGTGTTATGGCTGAAAACCTTCATGATTATGGACAGTACTCTCTTAAAATGAAAGAGTGAAAAATCACTCTGAATTTCCGAGTAATTTTAAATTAACTCTAATCGAGTGGCTTTTAGCTCTAAAAGAGCGAGAAAAGCAGCCTGACACCTTAACTCGCGGTTAACCGAGCTCACTCTGTTACCGAGTGGCTCAAAATGCCACTCTTTTTCTGAGTGAAGCCCACTCTGAACTCTTAATCGAGCGGCTTTTAGCTCTAAAAGAGTGAGAAAATGCTCTTTTTCGGAGTGAACTAATAGCCAATCAGAACCGCCGCAAATCGCGTGATTATTTTCGAACAACATGGCGGACGAGTTAGGCGAGACCGTCAGCAAATGGTTGACCAAAGTTGAAATTAGTGAAGAAATCATAGAGATCTTTACGGGTGAGTATATTGTATGTGTCGGTCACAATTCATAGCATTTACAGACAAAGTGTGGAGAAGCATTAAATGTTATTTACTGTAATATCACTCGTAATACGGTAGTCTGCGCCAGGCTAGGCAAGGCCTGCACATGTACGAAACGCACTATCATGTATGTCACGGGCATGCATGTCATGATCATGTACGTCATGCATGCCTCAAGCGTGCATGTCACACTGAATCATGCCAATGATGCACCACAATATTCATTCATGTCACGATGCTATGAATTATGACCTACACATACAATATACTCACCAACAAACAAAATTCACAAAGAATCACAACTCTAAAAGAGTGAATTGGCTAGTTCATGCTTTCCCCCTCTAAAAGAGTGACTAGTTCACTCTAAAAAGGAGTGATCACTTCACTCTTTGCTTAGAGTTATTTTTTCACTCTTTATTTAGAGTGGATCTCACTCTAAAAGATGCGTCACGCAGCTGGCGCTTTTTTGGCGTGAGATTTCACTCTTTTGTGAGTGAATTTCACTCTTTCTTTAAGAAGAGTAGAAAACAAGAGGTCTAGAGCCCATGGCCAAAGGGCACAGTTCCTCGACAGGCGAAGCTGTAACGCCGAGTCATAATGCCCTTCAAAGACGTCTTTGGAAGTCACAGCCGGAATCTGCTGGCAGCTCCAGAGCCAAGATTGGATAAGGCAACCTGCCTGGACAAACCTTCCTGAACATTTGTACTATAACACAGAACTCTGAGAACAAGGAATATGGAGACCTTTTAGACGAACTCAAAGAATTTAAATGGGACTCATTGGCTTAGCTTAAACCTGGAGCGCAGAGTACTGAATAGAGAGCTGAACGGTGGAGCATTGCTGTACAACCCATTGTAAAACTGAGAGGACAAAGGAAGCCAAAGGAATCGGTTTCTATACACCCCAAAATCAAGGATTTTGTAAAGACATTAAAATCCTCAAATAGAGTAGTTGCCTCTGAACTCCAGCTATCAGCAGATTGCATCTGTATAGTTTCAAGTGTATGCCCTACTAGTGACTATGAGGATGAGGCTGTTGAAGCATTTTCTGAAGATGTGAACAAAGCCTTGGAGATCCTAAAGCCAGGATACACCATTGTTATGGGTGACTTCAATGCTAAGTTTGGAGAGTGTCAAACCAGAAGAAGAAACCATCCGGAAAATTTGGATAGCGCGAGAATCCGTCGAGGAATGGCACTCATTGAATGTTGCAGCTCAACACAATTCCATTGCTACTGCAAATACCTTTTTAAGAAGGCAAGACCGTATTGACATGGAGATTCCCAGATGGTAACCAGAAACCAGTTGAGTATGTACTGAGTAACCAAAGGAATCATTCAGACTGGGGTACAGCCAAAGTGGACATTGGATCTGATCACGAAATGGTCAGGGCAAAAGTTCATCTGAACAAAAAACTACAAATCTTTAGCCAAAAATGTGATTGAACACGACTTGCGTCTTTTGCCGCCTTTAAATTTGCCGCATCTCTTAAAAAGATACTCGGAAAATCAAGCCAACTTTGGTTGGGAGCTTGAAGCATTCTCTATCCATGCACCCCTCCCTATCGGGTCCCACCAATCAAATGTTTGGGTTCTTGTAGGGTGTGGGTGGGGGGGGGGCGAGAACAAATTTCAGGATTCACATTGTCCATGGGGGAGAGCAGGGGGGGAGGAGTTAGAGTTAATGGGAGGAGGAATAGGGGTAGAATAGCGGGTCTTTTCCTTTTGAAGTAGCCTAATAAAAGTGTTTCCAACATTTTGGCTAATATTGTATTCGTAAACAAACACTATTAAGAAAGCTGATTTCATCTACTTACTTGCCTGTCATTTCATTAGCTTAAATGATATTGAAAAACGAAACGAAACTTGGTACCCAATATATACAAATAAGAATATTTTGTTTTCATCTGAGTATCAAAGTACACTTCTTCCCCTGCCTTAATTTAGGTAATGGTCACTTTTAATCGACATAGGCCATACTTTCATTGCGTTTTAAAAGCAAGCTACATTCAATGGGTATAGACACAATTGTGTTGCAATATGCCAGTGTGCTTTCCGCGGTAACAACTTCCTTATTTTGTGTTTAACAACTTAATATTACTTCATACGTGTAAAATCAAATTTACAACAAATAAATTTTGAAGTTACGTTGACTAGAAAAAAAAGGATTTAACATGTTCAATACGTTTCCTATAGGGTTACGCGCTTTTATTTTGATAATAGGTTAAATTTTAAATTTTCAAATTGAAAAAAACCGAATTCGAGTGAAGGACTTGGATTTCGCACCGCGAAACCCTACCGCTGCAGGCGGAGATCTTTGCCTCTAACCAAATCGCTCTTACTACTTCATTCGTTTCAAACCTAAAATATGTTTAAATCAATGAATCGACGAACTGTAAACCAATCCACACAACGTAAATCATGATGATGCCACTAATACACCAGTATAACAATAGAGACTGACGGGAGTCATGATCTTTTTCAGATGGTTTGTCGTGGTGTAGCATTTGATTTTTAATTAACAACAATTTTTAATCAAGCATAATTTTATTCTTGAAAATAGAATTTTACCGTGGATTATCGATGTCAATGGACAGTGACATTCTCGATTTGGTTGTTAAAGGATCACTTCACGTATAACAATGGGTTGTTACATCCTGTTTTCCAGTAAAAATTTATAGAGCCATACCCAATTTATCTTGGCGTGTTTGTAGCTGCCTTTTTTAATCATCATCTCATTTATCAATCCCCATCGTCTTCGTCGTCGTCGTCGTCATCATCATCATCATCGATATGTTAAGAGCGAATTGGCTTAGAGGCAAATTCCATTCGCCCTATAAGCGGGAGTTTCGCGTTCTTCGAAAGCAAGTCCTGGCCATTTGAATTCGGGTTATTTTCATGTTACAAACTGTAACAGCTTACCCTATAGTCATCCTATAACGCGCTACCCTATATGAAACCAATTGAAACTGTTAAAAATTTTCATTTTTTTTCTAGTTAACGTTCGAACTAAATTGTCTATAATTGTACATATTTACACTTAATGACATACATATTACGTGTTAAACACAAAATAAGACACTTTGTACAGGGAAAGCCCACGGTCATGTCGTCGTTCCGTCATCATCATCATCATCATTATCATCATTATCATCATACCTTTCATCATCATCATCATCATCACATCATCATCTCTCCACATGAATTCACTACTTGATTAATTCCGGCCTAGATTCATTATACCAATCAGAAGGTGCGCCATGAATGTCTTGGAGTTTTTCTTCGTGCTTAATATTTGAGTAATCACGTTATATATTTGCTCCTGTAACATCGTGAAGTTTATGATTATGCTTTTAATTACTATTTATATTTTCATTTAGTATTAACACCCATTAAATTCAGAGCTTTTCCTGTCTAATATGGACGCACTTGAGCCCAAAATGCTAACGAGTACATTTTTTATGACCACTCCCTAAGTTGACCGCTGATTTCATTTTCCATGCATGGACGTACCATAATTGTCATTTATGTGCACCTGAAATTTCGGTGAATACATCAACAATTTATCAATAATTAAAAATTTTTCTATAATTTTATCTAATGTAAAATTAGATGATTTTTTTTTTCACGTTGCAGACTACAATCTTAGCCAAATGTGTGGAACACGACTGCCTCTTTTGCCCCTCTTATTTGCCGCATATATCTCTTTAAAAAGATTTAGGAATACGTCAAACTTGGGGTTGGGGAGGCTTAAAGCATTCTCTATCCATGCACCCCTCCCTATCCCACCAATCAATGTTGGGTTCTTGTATGGTGGCGAGAACACAAAATTTCAGGATTCACATTGTCCGGGGGGGAGATGGAGGGCAATTTTTAAGTAGGCCTAAAAAGTGTTCCACACTTTTGGCCTAAGATTGTAGCCGACTCAATTTATCAAAAAAGGAACACAGAAAGGATTAACATTTTGAAACTAAAGGAGAAAAGACAAGAATTCCAGCTGGAACTTGGAAATCGCTTCGAAGGATTGCAGCTTGAAGAAGCAGGAATAAAGGTTCAACTGATCCTGCGACACAGTACTGGAAGTTGCAGCAGAAACTGCTCCACCAGATAAGCAAAAGAGACAAACAACTGTGAGGATAAAGCGATCGAAAACCTTGGACAGAAAGAGACAGGAATTGAGAGAAATACAGGGAACAAGACCAAATCTCAAAAGGGTGAATATGCCGAACTTGAAAGACAGTAAGGAAGAAGAGAAGACAAAGAAGCAGGAGAAAGAGGACATAACAATAGAATCTATTCTGCATAGTGGAAGGGGAGCTCAACATATCAACAGACCAAACTGAAAGACAACTATAATGCATTCAAATGAAACAGAAGTATGGAACATCACAATGCTAGACACGAAATTCTAAATGTCTGTGCCGACTTTTTCCAGACCTATAAACAGCTTCCACAGACTAACGACACGAAGCAGAAGCATTTTCCAACATATGAGGCAAAACGCCCATATAACAGAGAAGACGTGGAAGAAGCAATACGGACATTAAAGACAACAAAGCACCCGGGCCAGATTAAATCAAATGGACACACAAGAATGGCCGGAGATCATCATTAGAGGAGCTGACAAGCTTACAATCAAATTCTGGATGAAAAAGGATACCGAAAAGCTTGAAGGAGGCAAATATCCGCACCTTTAAGAAAGGTGAATAAGACTGACATTACAAATTAGACCCCAATCAGTTTGTTTAATCTCACCTTATCGATCTTCACCATTATCCTACAGAGACGCATCAAAACATCCTTGATGAGTGTATAAACCAATGGACAGGTAGGCGTCAGAAGCTCATTTCCACAATTGGACCATCTGCATGCCTTGAATCAACTCATCGAAAAAGGCAAATGAATACAAACTGAAGATATGTGTTTTGGATACATTGACTTCGAGAAAGCCTTCGATTCTGTAGAACACAAATCTATTCACATCACTCTTGGTGGGTCGCAAAGCAGAATCACGAGAACATATGTACAACTTCTCGATGACATTTACTATGCGTGGGTCACGGCCAGAATTCACAATTTGAAAATGCATGTGTCCAAAAATCAATGCACATCCAGAGAGGTGTTAGACAGGTGGACACATTATCGCCACAATTATCAACCAATGCACTGGAAGGGGTCCTTCAAGAAACTAACCCACCAAGAGAGAGGACTGAACATAGATGGTGAATTATCTTACAGACTTGAGATTTGCTGATGATGTGGGATTCATCACTGCCTTCGTGCAAATATGGAACTTGCAATTTAAATTACCAATTACCTCAACAGGAAAGTAGCAATATTGGACTCAATCACAAGGGAAAAAACAGAGTACTGACAACTGCCAGACCAGTGAAACCATAAGGATAGAAAATAAGGAGAGTGGATAAGATGAACCATTACAATACCTTGGTCAAACGTGACACTGGATGAACATACAAGAGAAGAAGTATAAACCTCAGAATAAAGGCAGGCTGGAGTTGTTTTGGCAGATACAGATACATTCCTATTGACCCGAAACTGCCATAGTCACTCATAGCTATGTACGAATCAATTTGTTTTTACCACACAATGTCATACTGGGCTGAAACATGGACAACAACACAACAAACGAACTGGAACTAACTCAGAACTCACAAAGAGCAATGGAAGGCAATGCTTAATATCACATTGAAATATCCAATAAGATCAAAACAGCTAAATGGAGATGGGCGGGAGGACAAATCTAGTTAGCGGGCAGACAACCGATGGACCAAGAGAATAACATAAATGGCGACCTAGAACAGGAAAGAGAAACAGGGGCAGCAAAAACGCAGGTGGCGTGATGACATAACAGGTAGTGTGGTGTCCCATGGACCAGATTGGCAACAGAACCGAAGAGATTGGAAAAATCATGAAGAGGCCTACCTCCAGGAGTGGACGGACACAAGGGTGCGTTGGTGGTTGGGGGGAACGATAAAAATATGGCCTTTCATTCTTTATCAAAATTGAGAGTACTTCCGTTTAATCGGGGGGGGGGGACCCAAAGAAAATTATCCGAACAGCATCTTTACACAATTTAATTGACCTAAAACTGAACCTTTCATCTGAGCATTGCAGAAAACGTAGGATCAAATGCTTTAAAAATTTCCCCCACCTTAAAACTTCTAGAGACACTGGCACATTTGAAAAATAGTGCGCCCATCAGATTTTTTTCAAAATCAGTATTTTTGCACGGTTTGTAAAGCTTTAATATAAATATACAAAAGCCCTCCCCGAAATGATTAAGACCAGATCAGCTTCCTATGGATTTTCTAATTTCGCGTCGCCGGCGACTGCGAAATTCAGCGACACAAAATGGCATTTAACACAAGACAACACATAACACGCACGCCGTATGCATTGTTTCCATGCTATGCACGCTGTTTGACCGGTCTATAACCTTTGTGTTTTAATAATCGTTGAGGTACAATCAAATATTCATGTAATATACCCATTTTTGTTGATTAAAGTTAGGAAAACTTAAAGTTTAGCCTACAAATTAACCTGATTCTTTATATCCTCATATCAAACGTCCCCTATCTGTTTTGGGTATGGTTATTTTTTGTGTAAAATATATCCTCTGTTCTTCCATCATGCCTACCCTATCATTTGAGAGCAATTAAAATATTTCATATTTTGTGAAAATGTGCCAGTGGCCGCTTTAAAAGGGGATTGCCCAATTTACATAACAAAAGTTTCCCCAACTTGATTGAGTAGACCTCTACCCTATCTATGTAAAAAGTTTTCCCTAAACCCATTTGTCCAAGGAGTTAAATGAGAGACAACACGTTTTTGGTGAAACACGTTTCTGAGGTATTGAACTTTTTGGTAACAAATTGCTTTCTTTTCCAAGCAAACAGTTCACTTTCATTTTTTAGTGGAAGAATTTTACACTCAAAAAGCATTTTTCCTCCATTTCACTCTTGTCACTCTTTTTGCTCTTTGGCACTCCCTCGCTTTAGGCCCTTGAACTCGTTAGTAGTTTAACGTCGGCCCGGCCCCGTTTTGATTTTTGGGCCGCGTTGGCGGCCGAAAATCTGAAAATAATTTCATTTTTTTACAAATTCGTGTTCACAAGCTCACCTTTTTCAGTTCGATATTGGAATTTTGGTAAAAACCTGTCTCGAAAGTCTTGGAAATGAGTCTAACAATAGGACCCAATATTGTGCGTATTTCGTTGATCCCCTGTAGGTTCCTTTCACGTAAAAATACACACGTAAGCCATTGCCAAGCACGCGGTAATGAATGCATATATTGAAAGTATCGACTACGCTGTATTGAACGCTATAGCTTTGTTTTCGTATATCGTTGTATATCGTTCGAATTGTGGTACGGACCACATATCGTCTCTACGAGATTACAAAAAATGCACAAATGAACGACAAAAAGTGCATAAGCTCTCGTAAAAAGGTTGAAATAATGAAATCTGCAAATAATGAATATGAAAATGAAATAGTTTCCCTCCTTATGGGCTGAAAAAAATGTGACAGAAACTCATAATTGAGGTTTCAAGGGCCTTACATTTAGAGAAGCTTGTGCAAAACTCAGAGGCCATTTGTTGAGAACTAGTGCATATGACATTCATTTCTTTAGCAACACAACCCGCATTTTCAAAACTCAGAATGATGAAATCTAACAGGTGACTGAAAAAAAATGATGCATTCACCAAGGAGAAACTTCAAATTAATTTTTGTGGGCGTTATTCCCAACACAATTTCTCAAGTTGTTTTTGATCAGATGCAATGTTTTTGATATTGTGAGAGAAGGTCTGTATTCACCAGTGCTTGTAGGCTTATTGTGTGAAAGCTTGTTTACTTCAATTAAGGTTACAAAAGAAAATGGTGGTGCAAACAAATTAGGTTACAAAAGAAAATGGGTGCCAATTTGTGAGTGAAATATTTATGATAATGTAATTAAAAAAGAGTTTTGGTTTGTGTATGAAAAACTGTTTATAAATGTGTAATAGAATTAAATTGCATATTCATCATAAGGTATTTTATGTTTGTCTTGTAAAATGTTGATAAGTAACAAAACTAATCAAAAATAATCATGGTGATGCAATATGACACAATTTGTGTTGAGATCACAGTTGAGACCACAGGGACATATTAACTTTGTCAATTACTTGTAAAGTACGAGGTAATGTTAACCCTTTTCACCTGGTAGATATGTATAGTGATAACACCTAAAGAGATTTCCCCGTCATGGGATACAACATCTCAAAGTCAATTACTTAAAGGTGCATTTCGTGATTCCAGCACTTCTTTTTTTTCATTGGTCACTAGATATCCCTGAGAAAAGCTTATTCATAAATTTTGTTTTTTTTTAAAACATTATGCCGAACCTTGCGGTTTGTGTATGAGCAAATGCTTGTGTCCACGGTCCCATAGGAACTGTGCTATTTAATACAAAATTGCAAATGTTTAACAGATACGACCAAATTTCTAAGTAAGATCAGGTACACATGGATTACTAATGTATGGTTCAGATGATATAAAAAGTCTCTCAACTTTTTTTAGGTAAGTCGGGGGACGAGGCTGTGGATCACGAAATGCCCCTTTTAGACTAGGCTTGTTTTTCATGCTGCTCAAAAAATGAAAAAATGTCCGTACAGACAGAAAATACAAAATTGTGAATTTCTTCCGAAGGTGATTACAATAGGCACGTATTTTATTACTCAATATGAAGGCTACAAGGCTATAGTTGCAAAATGCCTTTTAAATAGATGAAGACAGTTTATTTTATCCCCTAAATGCATGGGTAGTACTTATGTATCGAGACAAATTCCAAATGTTATTCATTAATCAACTCTATAGCGAGTGCCCATTTTGTGAAGTTCGTTATATGCAGTGGTTTTGAAAATTTCACACCTTAGAGGGAAGATTCGCTAACAGATTAGCTTCCACTGCAGTATCGAAATAGACACCTATCAATCTGTGAAAGGAGTATTTAATTTCCAAAATTGTCACCAATTTATGCTTAAAGGATAGATTTGGGTAAGTTTAAAAACTGATTGTTGCTGGGAGGATTAGATTTGAGGTTGGTGAGGGACATGGCTCTAATGAAACAGAATGTGGACATATCACTTAATAAGAAAAAAGGAACTATATCAAGTATCAAATCAGGTCAAACTGGTGAAATATGTTTATATTTATACTAAAAGAACTAAAATTGCACCTCCAAAATAGGTGCCGATGCCAGAACCCTCCTCCAAAGAGGGTGACGGATTTGATTTATTTCGCCATGCAAGGGGGAGGGGTGAATTTTTGTTCAGCTTGCTTTGTTTGTCAGTAACTAAAAGCAGATTATGGAATGTTTATTGCCACACCCCCCCCCCCACTAAAAAAATGACACGTAAATGGGTGTCCAATTTGGGTCTTTAGATGAGCAGTAAAGATGTCAATTTGACACGTTTGGGGTGTCGGAATGAAACGTACACCTTTAAGGTGTCAGATGACACATTTAGGTTATCAGGTGACGACCTTTAGGATGTTAGAAGAAACACGTTTAGGATGTCAGAATGACGCTGTTAGGGTGTCAAGCCACAATGACATCTTTGGGGTCATTTTGAGACCCCAAAGGTGGTCATTATGGCTTGACATCCTAAAGGTGTTTCCAAAGGTGTCATTTCTGCCTTGACACCCTAAAGGTGTAATTTTGATACCCTAAAGGTGTCAATCTAGTGTCAATCTGACACCCTAAAGGTGTATCTGGACATCCTAAAGGTGTCTAAAGGTGTTTCGGACTCACCCGTGTCAAATTGACACCTTTTACATGCTCATCTGAAGCCACAAAATTTGAAACAGTGCAATAGGGGCTACAACTCCGTGGCCCGCTAAAATCCAGCCCTGGTCTGTGAGAAATTTCCCCTATCATACTTTTGCCACACTGAGTTTTGGGAAAAAGTATTTTTTAGAGATATTGCTGGACAATACGCTCTTGTTTTTTATTGACTTAAAGGAGAACCGTACAACGAATATACTACAGCAATATACACTAAAAATAATTATTGACCACATCGAGTGGTTTCACTAAAAAACCCGGAATTATATACCCTAACATGAATTAAAAGCATCTAGTCTGACCATGTGCTATTTAAAAATTCGCGCTAGTGTATAACGTGTTATGCGATAAAAACGAACCGTCAACGTTTAGGTCATTATGGCCAAGGAATACACATATCACTTAACATTATGAAGACCATCATGTGTGAGATGTATACTCTACTGTGCCGTCCGTATCGCATAACCCAAATACATATCCCATATACGTAGCGCGCATTTCAAATAGCGCATGTCAGACAGAATGCTTTTAATTCGTTTAATGGTTAGTATAATTCCGTTTTCTCCCATTAACCACTCCATAATGTGTTCATAATTGTTTTTTATACGTATATTGTCCTAAGTTATTCTTGATACAGGTTTCTCCTTTAAAAGCGACAGAGCAGATTCCCAGGAAGAGCGCCCCAATTTTTCTTGACCCCGTTTTTACATATTTGGAATGCTTCCCGATGTATTAGATCACCACCACCTGAAGTGAATCAGCCGAATACGCCATCTTTATGTAATAAGTCCGTGATTTAGTAGTTGCTGTCGTGCACGACAGAAAGTCCCCCCAAGCATGGTTTTCTATGGGAACTCACGATAGCAGTAAGTTCAAAACAAGGTTTGCGGTTTTTATTTATTTTGGCACCTCTTGCCAACCTTCGAACCATTCTCTGGTAGATGGTCTACAACAGATCTAGTGAAATTTGAGAGGATTTGTTTCCTAAAAAATCTCCTCCTTTCACTTTATTGTTACAGACCTATGATGAAGTGAAAAATCATGCTATTGCAATCGACTTCTGTAAATAATGCCAATATAGGTTATCTTTTGTTGATGTAGTCCGTCATTGTTCTGGCCTCCCCATTGGTATGATTATTTTTCTGCGGCTGTTTGACCCCTGCAAATTGTCTCTCTTTTATTTTAGGCAATTTTACGCAGTGGCGACACAATTTTGACAAACTGTTTTAAGTAGAGACATGCAAGAGCTTATTACCTCTGCAAAAATCAGAAACATCTATTGCGGGAACTTTGCATATATGCCTACAAAGGTCATGATTTGTATGTTATAGTCCCTCTATATGCCAATTCTCCATAGATAGACATATTAAACTAGATTTTAAAGAAAAATCACATTTGCCCGCCATGAAATTTCGTAAAATTTACACAGGATGATGTCGGTGGTACAAATAATCAAAATTTGTTGTCAAAAGTGTGTCGCCATTGTTTTTGTGTTGCCTGCCTTAAGGCAGAAAGACACAGGGATCACTTTGTCCACTGTAGTCTGTTGTTGTCTGTTGTGAAAAAGGGTTAACATATATATGCCTGTAATATCCACATACTTTGATGGATTTAAACCAAATTTGGGTCACAGGTGCAACATGACATCCCCCATTTGTTGATGAGGTCAAAGGTCACATACCAAGGTCAAGGTCATGTGAGGTCAAGTTATAAAATAGGCTGAAAATGTAAAATTAACCTCATTTGAAAAGTTGAAGTGCAATTGGGACCAAGCTTGGTTTATGGAGTTTACATGCAATCCCTCATTTGTTTGAGGTCAAAGGTCACACATCAAGGTCAAGGTCATGTGAGGCCTATCATTCACAAACCGCGACAGCAGGTGACACAAGCGGTCCGAGGACCGATGTATTTTTTTTTTATTCTGGTTTTGTCATAATAAATGAGACTTTTAAACAGCTGTGTTTTCTAAAAAACTGGGTTTGTGCCTTACCTGCATGAACCAGGGAGTGTGAATTGGTAATTCAATCATAATTCCAACAATCATTAAACTTGTGTAGGATTCAATGTACCGCTTCATTTAAGAGAATATTTCAGATTCATTTCATCTCCTGTGCAGGTTGCATTTATTTAGGTACAGAGATCCTATCAGTATAGATGAGGTGACATCAATGTTTACAAACACAAGTTAGCACCTGGTCTACTGACATGTTAGAGGCGCGAAGAATATGCCCATACAGTTACAGCATTCAATAGCCTTTTCACGCCTGATTGAGCGTGAATTTTAAAAGCACAGCCCTGCAGATGCTCACGCATACTGCCGGGCAGTGCTTTGTTCGTTGCCCGGCGTTGACGTCACATGTCAACTCATCTATACCCCAGTAGCCAAATGCCATTCTCAGGCCAAGAAGGATAACCCAGTTGTAAGAAAATAACTTGTTTTCATCATCTTTTATACAGAAAGTGTCAGTTTTATGTTCTCCAACCTTCTGGCAATTCCATACAGGCTATGTCAAAGGTCATACAGGTCCGTTACAGGGATCAAATTTTAAATAATCAAGTTAATCCACTGACCTCTACACATGGTACGGCTGCTGCACTTTGAATATTGGTGATTGAAACTACTACAGGAAGTTGCATTTTGCCCTTCTTAATATGGCTTCACTTTATTGTCCAATTAAAGGATTTTCTTTTATAAAATAGAACATCTGTGTTGAATATGTGCACCAGCAGGGGTATGCATTATTTCCCCCACATTGCGAAGGGCAAAAACGCAACTTCCTGTTGTTTCAATGGGCGACTCAGACCCGCATCCATGTGTAGACGGTCATTGTAAATCTATACCAACTCTTTGTCCATTTATCACTAGGATTAAAATAAATGTATGTATACTTTGTCCTTGTCTGAATATGAGTGCGACATGGCCGCGTATACCCAGTGCTGGCCTTTCAGTGCAGTGCGCTCGGGTCTGGCCGACACCGCGCACTGAACGTCGGACAATGTATACGCCACTTCGTACTTCGAGCTGACAAGTATAGCTCTATGCCATAGTATGATGATTGGTGAGTTAAGGTCAAAAGGTCATATGTCTTCCAAAGTCATGATATGTTATGACATGTAACTTCTGAGTGGATGGTGTAAACCATTGACCTCAATACCTTGGACGCTATGACAATGCTGTGCAATTTATACATTTTTTACTTGAGTGAGCAACCATTTGATTGTTTTACTTGATTGGCGAATTTTAGAAAGTTGACCCCCTGTAGGACTTGACCTTTGACCTCCTCATCAAAGCCTAATTATTGTCAGATGCAAAAAAACCAGTCTGTTTTCCTTAGAGTCAGAGATACCCATTTTTCTTGGTTTGCCGGCATAGTAGTTAGATAATGGTGAGTGGACAAACAACACTGGCTCACTGAGCATTGCAGTATTGAATGATTAACGGTGTTTTTCATGATCCTAGCACCTTTATTTTTTTATAATTCACTAGATATCTCGGGAAAAAGGTTAATTCCACAATTTCAGTTGATTCTGCGAGGAATTGTGATGATATGAGGAAGGTGAGTTAAAGACACTATCAGTGATTTGCTAATCAGCAAATCGAAAAAATCATCAAAAATCAGATTTTAGCATGTACGTAACAAGTAAAGGAATCCTAACATACTCTGCAAATGATGAGACCAGAAGCAACCTAATAAGGACAGAATCGGAGTTTTTAGTCAATAAGTCGAACGGACACTTATACAACACTATTGAATTGTGGGAACGTATTCTTTTTTTTTTTTTTTTAATTTTTCTTTCTCTTTCTCGCTCTTCCTTTCTTTCCAATTTCCGCTGGAAAAGGTAACTTATGAGAATTCTACAGACTTATCCTTCACTTGAAGCTATTCCTGCAAATTTCAAATATTTTTCAAATCACTGATAGTGTCTTTAAAGGAAGAAACAAGATTACAACAAATGCATATCTTGTGATGTGATCAGGCAAGTCTATAGTCGGCTCACATCGAAATTCTGTTTTAGTGTTTTCACATGATGCTCTCTGTAATAAGCTGTATTTTTTGAAAGGCTGTGAATACGATCTTTGGTTAGCCCAGAAAGTTATTCACAAACTGAATCTGATTGGCATTTTGACTTCCAGTTGACTGCGCATGCATGCGCATGTCAGATTCACAGGCGAGATCGGGAGTCCTGAAAACATGACGAGGTTGCTGTAGTTCTCCAATGCAATGAACATGGCTGCTACATGAATTCATTTGATTTTCCTTGTCTTTTACCACAATAATCATTCTAATTGAAGCAAATTATTTTTTGCAGTTCTATACTATTTTAACAAAGATATGGAGATCAAACAGCACACAAAACTCAATAGCAAGGCGTTTCTGGTAGTTAACATCAGAGTCATTGCATTGGAAAAGTTACAGCAATCTTCTTGTGTTTTCAAGATTTCAGGACTGTGATCAGCATGATTATTCCCACAATGCATCATGAATCTGTAATGCCGATTTTGCTTGTTACGATGACTAAAATTAAAGCGATACAGGAAACATTGACATGTATTTAGACTATATATATGACATAAAATTCCCGAATTTTGACTCATTTTACTTTTTCAAATCACGTTTTTGATGTGAATATGAAATTAAAAAAAGTTAAATAATGATGAGAAGAATGAGGTAAACAACAATGGGCTGCGGGGGTGCGACGCACCCTCCCAAAAATGACAAAGGTCCGCTTTATGCTGTTGAAGGTCCGCTTTGTAAGTTTAAAGTTTGCCGGCTGTTTGAATTCTGTGGTTTCAAGGCTTGTGGAGCATGGTATTTGAATGAATAATCAGCGGTTAATACTATTGCATTACGCATGACTGTTTTCTGTTTTCTGAACGCTGCGATGGTGTCCTGTGACCTTAACCCCTTTCACCCCCACCCCCACCCCCACCCCCGTCTTCAGAATTTGGAGACGACGGTGAAAAAGTTGGGTGAACCGGCGAGCGCAGTGAGCCGAAAAAAAATTGCTTTGTTGGTACGCAAAAGGTCCACTTCTGGCAAATCCGCACCCCCGTCCGCACCCTCCTACATAATTCTGGCTACGGGCCTGAAAGGGACCATTTTTTTAGGATACAAATTATTCTAATGGCATTTGATCAGTTGTAAAAAACACTACCGACCAAAGTTTTGCAGGTTATGGACAAACAAGTAAAAAAAGAAAACCCAAAACTATGTTTTGAACTTGCTTGCTATTGTGATCGTCCCCGATACATTTTTTGCAAAAAATAGGGATAATCCCTATTTCTGAAATTTAAAACAAATCTTGAAATAATTGCCAGAAAAGTCCTGAAATATTTTTGAGCTCCTGAAGCTCTTCCTGAGCTTCAAAATACACAGAACCGCAGAAAAGATTAGAGAGTACCTTGCCCCCGGGGTACTCCCTAAGGACCTTAAAGTGGATCTCAATATAGGCGTGTTCAGACGAGGGCTCTAAACTTAAAGTTTACATCGTAGTTTTAATTTTCGAAGTTTAACTTGTAGTTAGTGCCCGTGCGAACGCACTCGTGGTTTAGTAAACTTTAAGTTTACTCGAAGTTTAAAACCATAAGATTTCTTATGGTTTAGTCGTGGTTAGCGCACTACCCCCTGTCGAGCGGCATAAGCTGTCATAGTTTACGGCCGTGTGGACAGGCTTATCAACAAGGTCGAAGTTTAGCGTGACCTCGCCATGACGTAGGTGGGTCGCGATCCCGGTCACCATTTTTATTTATCATAGCGACGGACTATACATGTGTGTATAGTACACTCAGACTGGCAGTTAAAAAGATAAATTTTAATTACATTTAATAATAATAATCGTGCACTGACCGTACAATCTGAAGAAGCTAAATAGCCTACATACATTATAGTGACCTGACAGTTTCATGAATCTATAGCAAGCTACAGCGTCCCATTTGAAGAAGGTTGGAAAATATTTTATTTGATTGCCCATCCAATTTTCATCGGTTCTGGCCACTTAATGTGGCTGCCATTTTGTGCAAGTGAGACGATGCACGTGGGCATAAAAGACCGACAGCGGTTACGTACGATGCTCCCAATTGGTTAAGAATCACAATCAAGGAAACTAATTGATTTTTTTAGCCAATCGCTTGACTCGGCAATAGCAATGAAAATCGATAGAAAGCGCGATGTAAGTGGGTGAATTTCGTGAGAACCTTGTTGATGCTTAATAGAATATTTATAAGGACAGACAGTGATTGACAGTCATGAAGTCACCAAAATGGCGATTTTACCGAATGTTTTCCGGCGTGACTTACCACCAATTATGTATTCAAACAGGATTTTTAAACGTTTTACTACACAAAAATGATAAATAGTAGAAAAAACCAGGGGATGCTGTTAATAACGCTCTTGATTGTCGGTGTAGCAGCACCGGTATATGAGATAAATGTCTGCTCTAGCTTGCATTCGAACAGCTTCGAAGCTAAGGGCCGTGCCCGTGTTGTTTAATACGCTACTATAGTTCGCAATGCAACCCTAAATATTCAAGCAAAACAGACGCATACTTTTATCGGAAAATACATTTTCGTTATGGATGTGAGTACACTCATTTGAAAACGTTCATCATGGTAGAGTTCCTAGTTTACGCCTACCAGTACCATTCACCATGATTTCTGTTTTGCGGGGTATTTTTGGAGCTCTGTGGTGGGTCACCTAGTAGCGCGCTATACTTCCGGTTCTTATCAACAAGTCGGCAATATACTCGTTGATTAACTTTTCAAGTTGTCGATGATAAAACCCGTGTGGACGCCTGTCGAAGTTAACGGATTAAATTTTTATTATCGATGTTAGGTTATCATCGAGTGATGCTCGTCTGAAATGAACTTCTAAACTCCACCCATAAGGGCTTTCGTGATGAGGTGTTCGCGACACATGCATTATGATTTTCGGGTTCTCATTGTTGGCAGGTATGCCGATAGAAAATTCTAATCATCATCATTATAAATCATGATCTTATTACATACAACAGCATATTCAGCTTATTCACTCCAGGTGTGATCTAATACAATTGGTCCAATTACAAATATGCATCAACAAAACAAAAAATGGGTTAAAAATAGGGGGCGCTTTCTGGAAATGTTCTTGTGTCGCTTTAATTGCACTATGACCTCTTGCACTCACATGACAATACAAGATCATTATTTTTTAATCAAAAACCTGTACAGCAAATAAAGCTCCTTGAGGTACAAAAACATTTGAAATATGGGGACCATGATCAGGTCAGCCATCTTTAATTTCTTATAAGCCACATTCCATGGAACTATATAAGAGGAAGAAGTGAATCGCGTGTATTATGGAATAGTCCAAGCCTAACACCTCTTTCGGACAAAGACACTGCTGCATCAGCGCGCCGTGGTGGTTGTTGCGCAAGCACACGCGCGTCGTCACTGTTGGTGCGCAAGCACACGCATATAAAAATCTGTGCTTCACACGTTATGGTATCATGTTGCATTTCCCAGTGTTCCATTGTCTGATCGGCCGATTTTTCTGCAATAATTATGCGAAAATCAATCGATGGAAGAAACCATGTCTCTACAAAGATTCCTGCATTCCTAATGCACAAAAAGTCTACCGATGACCCTGTAATTTGCTTAGGAAAAGAGATATTTGAGCCCGAGTGATAGCATGTGTCATCGGTTGTTATTGTTGTTTTCACCGCTAAAAGTTTGCGAACGTAATACCGCGTGTTCATAAATATGCACTAATTTCAAATACGACGATACATAAACCAAATATGGTGGTGCCCCAAAACTATGATAATGAAGTGCATATGCTCATTTAATACTTTTGGGCACCTTGACTTTGGTTACGCTGTTTCGGAAGAATCTTCGGGTCTGGGTTATATTTACGTCGTTGGGACCATGATCAGGTCAGCCATCTTTAATTTCTTATAAGCCACATTTCAAATGGTTATTGAAGTGAATATGATGTAATTAAACCGGGGGGGGGGGGTTCTAAACCTTTTTTTTTGGTAGGTATGTGGCCTCCCAGATTTCAAAAATTGAGGCTCCAGAGCTGAT
Source organism: Ophioderma brevispina (assembly GCA_023653785.1). Lineage (NCBI taxonomy): Eukaryota > Metazoa > Echinodermata > Ophiuroidea > Amphilepidida > Ophiodermatidae > Ophioderma > Ophioderma brevispina. The sequence goes on along the minus strand of JAMKCH010013999.1, from coordinate 8,465 downwards.
TTGAGGGCCCAAAAAAAATGGGGTCTCCAGAACTAGTTTTCCAAAAATTTCAGAAAAATTAAGCCTCGATTTCCCTCAATTTTCAGGTCCGTAGAATATGGCTTGGGACATGAAGAAGTAGGGTCTCTGGAAATGAAATGGTCATAAATGGGGGTCTCTGGAAATGAAAAAGAGCCATGAAAATGAGGGTCTATCGGTGGCACAACCCATACATCATCCCAAGTGAGAACCCCCTGGGATTAAACAATCAGAAATTGCTCTTTGAAATACAAGTAATACTCAAGGGGCTCCTCAGCTCCAGTGACATCAGCTCATATTCTTAAACATGTAATACTGCCCTCTATAGCTGGGACCAACAGCTCCAAGGTATCACCCATGTGCAAATTTGTTCCAAAGTCCAAACATGCTATTGTACATGAGTTGTCCTTGGTTATTAGTAATTACTAACTAGGTTAGGTGCAGCCAATCCTCTTCACAAAAAAAAAGCTTGAGCAAGGATTTTAGCAATATCTCAGTAGTTATTACTCTCTTGATAAATTTCTCAGCTCATACTACACCCCTCAAAGATATTTCCCTCTCCGAACACCCCTCGGCAGTAATGTTATAAAACCGCTTTTCCTCATTAATGTCACGGTATCATGTTCATTATGAAGTGAGATCAGGAAAGTATTGTTTCCCCTAACTTAATTATAGCAGACAAGTTTATCAAGTTACTCATCGGAAAACAGCGGAATAGTATTGCTATCACATCTACACCTTTGCCCAAATTGTATGTAGGATTGAATGAGTAGTATACTTACGGTAATGTAATGCTACATAAGTATAAAATGCTTTGCTGCCGAGTTTAAATATTTAAACAGAAAATAAAGGTTTATACCATGTAGATAGAACTTCATAATACTTGCATAAATAATGTCCGAATTATGTAAGGGTTTTTTTAACTTAATGTAGGTAAAGTAAAGTAAACACTGTACTTAAAGGACACTATCAGTGATCTACCCAAAAGAGTAAAAATATTGAATTTGCAAAAAACTTAAAAGTGAATGACAAGTCTGAGAATTCTCATAAGTTTATTTTTTTCAACTGAATAATTTGACGGAAAGGACAGTTAAACGCGTGTTCAAAGATATGAAGTGCCATTCAATTACGTGTTAGATAGAAGTTGTCCATACGGACAGTAATGACTAAAATGTCCAAATTTTGTCCTTACTAGGTCGCATTTGGTCTTGCCACATGTGGGTATGTTAGGATACCTGTCCTTGTTGCAAACATGTATAAATATGATTTTTGAGGACTTTTGTGTTAGATTTTCTGCTGTAGCAAATCACTGATATGCCTTAATTATTTTGTAGTTTAGCTTTACATAACTCAAGTGTAATTTTACATAACATTGCTGCATATAGCTATAGGGGACATTCTCCGATAAAGTGTCAAAAAAGATTTTTCGATGTCGTCACAGTATTTACACGGTTAAGCTGTGTTGACCCTTAGAATGAATGCTTATTAACTAAATTATGCTTCAAAATTATGGGCTAGAAGTTGTAATCAGGCAAGAAAGTATCAAGCAAACAGGCTGATGATGCATAATTCTTGTTTTTCGCCATGGCGCCAGCCCAAATCCATTCTTAACATGTGTTCTGCTGTACACAAGAGCGCATATCCACAGGTAAACATGGACATTTTATCAGCCTATTATGCCCCAATTATAAAGTTCAAAACACGATAATATTGGATGATTAAAGTTTCGTAAGAGACTTTTGAGAGCATGTCGCCAATGTCGGGAAGGGGGGGGGGGCCGTTGCAAAAAAAGCAGGACCAAAATATGCTTTCATAACTCTTCGGAATTTAACTAAATTTGGACAAAATGAAAGTAAATTCGGCTACGCGGTATTTCATCAAGTTCAGATTTTGTGGAGCAAATTACGGGACGATTGAATAATTTTGCCCTTGGTGGGACGACTTGTATATTTTGCCTCTTCTGGATCGACTGCCTCAGTATGCCACTGAAGTATCTTGCTGAAATATTCAAGCTATTCCACAATTATTATTAGTAACGGAGCAGCCGAGCTTTGAAAAGTTCTCTAGTTTTCGAGTTACCCCTCCCCTCGGTTACAGCAAAACACACACCTTTATTTGAAGGCTAAATATAGAGATTAAGAAAATGATGGTTTTGTGTGAAATATTGGTGGCAGGATGATTGCTAGGCCGAAAAAAATGCATTTTGGACTGCAAATTAAGCGGAAATATTTTTAATTTTTTTAAAGTAAAAATATTACAATCTTATTTTTATGGTATCCTTTTTGTTATTGAATAGTTTATAAATTGCATAAAGGGTTAGGTAATACGCGTTGTGGTGGAATGTGATAAAAAAGGGATGTTTTAGGGAAAAAAGTGAGGGGGGGCTAAAATTCTAGACCCTTATATATTGTATTAAAAAAACAGAAATCTATAATATAAATGTCGAGATTGATGTATGTATTGCATGCATGATTGTAAATATGGTTTTGCTAAGTAAATTAATAAATTGTAGCTCAAACACGTTTTTTACCCAAAAACCCCTGCACCAAAGTTTTGGACCACAAACCATCATTTTTAAAAACTCTTTATTACTATAGGCGAATAGAATGGTTGTCGACAATGTTGCAGGTCCAAACCGCTACACTATATACACTCAGTCTGATGTGTACCTTACATTTCACTGATAGGACAATGACTTCATCCATCACAGCATCAGTTTATTATCACAATTGGAAACTTTGCCCTAGCTGGGGGTACTGCCAACTGCCTATCAATCTTACCGATTTATTTTTTCTTAAGTATATCAGGATCTGAAACCATGTTGCAGTGAGAGAGAGAGGAATAAAAATTCCTTAAAAAAGGAAAGGGCGCCCCAAGGAGGAGTTCTTGTTTGGGTTGTTCGATGTGGTTGGGAAATACTTATGTAAGAAAGAACCGGTAGGACACTATATCAGATTGAATTCGTGAAGTTTTATTGCAACTGCTTAGTAAAAAGTGTTGAAATAAGTATAAGTACAAGACCCCGTCCACAACTGTCTGGGAGTCCTTCACAGCTGTCACAGAGAGTCCTTCCCAACTAACACGGATCCCCTTCTCATCTACAAAGAGGGGCCCTTTCCCAACTAACCAAGGTTCCTCCTTCCAACACACCAGGAGCACATTTATACATTACCTCCACACCTTATTCCTTTTTTTTTATCTATATGGACAATTCCCAACTACTCATCCCAACTACCATGGTCCTTTTTTGGTATTACAATTGATGCCGTCATGCGCTATATGATATTGGCAGAAGCGCTTGACGAATAAGAAGGACAATACCTCATTTGCATACCATGAAACCTCACCAGATTTCCTTCTCAACCTCCCAGATTTCCATTCCAATTCCCACGGGGTTCTCTTCCAAAAAACGTCAGGGTTCCACATTTATACACAGGGTGGTTGCCAATCACCCTTCCACCAAAACACAACCCATCCAATTCGGGTTCTCATTTTTCAACCAAATTGAAAAAAATAACTTGAAAAAAAAACAAGAGATTTTAATTATTTTTATAAAATGAGTTTCTATATTTTGGTTTTTGATCATTTTCATTTTTTATTATATTGTAAAATCTTATTTTAAACTAACATTTAAATAGAAAAATATATAATTTTTAGTTTATAATTGTTTAAACCATTTTTCTTAGTATTTCTTTTTTTAATGTATTTGTTTATTTTCCATTTTAATATGCGGGTTTTATTTCGTCAATTAATTTTAGTACGTTTTAGTTTTGAATATTTTGTCATTTAAATGTTGGATTTTATTGTTTCATTAATTTTTGTTCGTATTCGATATTTTTTATTAGCTTCATTTTATTTTAGTTACTTTGTTTATGATGGTATTTTTATTTAGGTGCATTTGTTATTTAATTTGCTTAGTATTATTTAGTATTTTTAATTAATTTTAAGTGAATATTGTTTCTTTTAAAAAATCTATTGTTTATTTGTTTTTTCTTTTTATTGTAATTTAGCGTTTTCTTTTTTTCACTCATTGTTCAATTGTTTAATTCTTTGATTTTTGATTGTGTATTTGTAGATATGTTTAAATTTTAATTTCGTTTTGTTTCCGTTTGTAATCTTGTTGATTATATATTTTCATGTTGGCTACTATTCCCCAACTTCGTGGATTCAATTAAGCTGTGTAGGTTGTTAAAAAAACAGAAAAAAAGGGGGAAAAGGGGAAAAAAAAGCAAAAACAACCGCCAATCTTCCTGGTAACAAACAGCTCAACAAGAACAAAATAAATACAACAATGAAAAATCGAACTTTTCTGACCGATTTCGACCCCAGGACCAACGGGGGAAAATTAATGCAAGGTGTAGGCCGTAGACTTGCTACGCTACATAGGAAACTTGCGTATGGTCACTTAATCTGCTCAATTTGTCACAAGGTGATGGAAAACCGCTCGAGGTCACAATATGACATGACCCAATATGGGGTGTACGGGAGGAGACCCATTATGGTAGACGGTCATAAGAAAAATCCCATTGATTGCAAATGAGTATTACAATGATTCGCCATGCGCTGTATGACGTTGTGCAGTAGCGCTGACGGAATGAATAGCAATTCCTCATTTGCATCGATGGGACTTTACTATATGAAACGTCTATCACCATGTACCAGTGTTTTTAAAAAAACGTAAAAATATTCCTTAAATTTCGCAGGGAAAAATGGAGAACTTCTTCTTGATTAAATCTGCCGAAAAGAAAATTAATTTTTAGGGCATCGGGTAATCTCGAGCAACTCCTTATATATTTTCCACCATATTTGGAAACATCCGCTATGAACATATATCGTGAGTAACGTAGAAATCTCCAATTTGGCTACAGTTCCTACGGCGGTCCGGAAGTGTGTAGCCTGTGTCACAGATTGCGAAAGATATTATATTAGTACTGTGCAGAGTAAACGTTAATCTCCGGAAAAACGAAGGGGTTCTATGGAGATTGTTGCATCAGAGGGTCCGTTACTATGTTTGTTTGAATATGTATCGTAATTGGGTCTTGAAAACTATAGAACTAGAGAGAAAATTGAAACGTTTGGTCGGGTACTTCGGTTGCTCGCAAACACGGAAAAGTAAGGTACGCAATCGCTACGGGCCCATCCCTTCAATTTTACCGGACCGCCGTATAACGGTTTCCAAAGCCAAGCTAATAGGTGCGCCCGTCGGCCGCCCTAAAAAGAGAGATATCCTCCGAGTTAGGTAAATCCCTTTGTTGCATTGTAATGGGTTCTCAGCCAGTGGTGGGGTGGGAGGGAAATGGGGGGAAAAAGTGAATTTTTTTTGGGTGGGGGGGTCAAAAGTGAAATTGGGGAGGGGGCAAAGTACAAATATTTAGGGATTTTTAAAACAATTTTGGCCCCAAATCGTGATTTTCCCAATTTGGTGATGATTTTGGCCCCAAACGCTGATTTTGCCAAAAAACCGTCTTTTTTCTTTCGGCGGGGGGAAAGAAAAATATTTGGGGAAGGCCCACCATGCCCCCCCCCCCTGTGGCACTGCAAATGTTCTCAGATACCTTAAAGAGACCCTGGCACATTTGAAAATAGTGACCACCCTCAAGATTTCAAAAATCAATATTTTGCATGTTGTAAGGCTTATATAAAAAGCCCTCAGCCGAAATGATTAAGACCAAATCAGTCCTTATGGGTAAACAGAACGATTTATAATTTAACGTCGCCGGCGACGTAAATTCGGCAGAAAACGAAAATGTTAGGAGAATCGGATGTTTAGTTGCATTGAAGTAGCATGCATGCTAGTATAACAGTGCCATAAAGATACCGTGTATAACAACATTCTGGATCTGAATGAATAAAATAAAAAGATGTGATTTTTGTTTTATATGAAGTACTTCGATTCAGCTTCGTTATTTCACACAGTGACTATTGTATGGACAATCATTATGAATATGCAAAAAACATGATTGGTTTGGAAAATGAGGGCAACCTCATCGGGAAAATCTCTGAGTCGGCCTTAAGAGACAGGCCCAAGTATGGGACAGCAGTCAAGGCCCCCAGTTTGCACCTCTTCTCCAGTTCTTTGACCCATATTCCAAGCTTGCTTCCAGTTCTTAGAACCCCATATTTAATAAAACTCTTCAAAGTTAAGTCCTTAGCCCAAAAATTTTGGAAAAGGTCTTCACCTTCACATATGCTAATTTGACCCAAAATTAAGTTCCCAACACTTTAAAAATTACTAAAAATGTGCGTCAAATGCAACTTCGGCCAAAATTTCAGTTCTAAGCCTTGATATATTTGGGGATGCTTCAATCATGCTGGACCATACCCAAACTAAGTTGAGTGCCACCAGCTAAAACTCACAAGCTTGAACTGGGTGCATTGCTTTCAGTTACTTCATCTGACCATTATGTAATGAAAAACAACAACAAAAAATAAAGATGGAGTACATCAACATTGGAATATTATCAGCATTCCAGGCAACAATGCTGTACACTTCCTTATATCGTATAGGTTAGGCCCGTGATGGCATAAATAACCTACATGTGTGAACATACCAGCATTAAGGGCGGAAGAAACACCAGGTTCAACGGCCAGTGTGTTCCAGACCTTGTTAGGATATGCTGGCCTTGTAGACTACACCTGATTGCAGGAAAGGCTGGGGCAGACAACCCTGAGGATAAATCCGGGGGAGTCCGAGGCGACTGACTGCTCTACTCAGCACCAGTTCGGCAACTCCTGCGACGCTGCTGGCACCAAACTGTATCGTTTCTCGACGTTCCTTTGGATTTGTCTTCAGCGTGGAGAGGGGGATTCATGTGCATGGGCAACATACGGATCTCCATAGCAATTGCCCTGGCTTTGCGCCCACTTAATGTGGGCGCTTTATCCATAGTCGCTTGTGACTGACGGAGGCCATGATGAGGATGATCCAGGCTAGGACACACTGAAAGGAGGGGAATTTCACATTTCTAAATCTTATATTTTTTTTTTGGATAGTACCTTGAAAATCTTGGGGCAGGTGGTGGGGGAATCATACCCAACCATATAACAACAGCACAACTATACAAAGCCTTCCTCCTAAGCTATATAATAAAAAAACATAGAAGCCAACTAACAACTACAAAATTTTATGTAATTGCCTAATTATCAATTACGTATATTTTGGTGGGAAAAAATTCAAATCGGTCATTGAGTTTCTTTGCTAATTAGCATAAATAAGCAATTTTTATGTCTGGCATATCTTAACAGAGATTAAGGAGATTACGCTGACAACTGGGTGCCACAGATAGCACGCCGGGTTTACAGGACAGTCCATTGTTCTCTGACAACAGGGAATTACTCTATCGGAATAGACTTGACTATGTCATGTCCCATCTGCCCTGTGTCTTTAAGATGCAACCATGGGGAGAGCAGATAATTGATTTTTCACAGTCCTACTAAGATTTGAACCTAGGACCTTCTGCACCAGATACAAAGGCCTTTTAAGGCCTTTAAACTACAATGCCATGCTCCTCCACACTTTTGCTGGTGCTATTCAAAACTTGTTTTGTCCCTTGTTTTGTCCCTTAAATTGTACTGAAGTAATTTTTTTTTTATTGCAGTAATGTAGATGTATTTATTTTCTCCTATTTTAGCCAAATTTTATGAAAAAAATCCTTGGGGAAAGTGGTTTTCCATTTGTTGGCAGGAGAATCGTGTGCGAATCACAATCATGGTTTTTTGGACCGCCATTTTGAATCAGTACAACTATTTTCATTTTTCCTGTTATGTGGTTATGTTGATGTACCCCCTCAATGACCAAATTTTCAATAAAAAATTCCAATGGCAAAGTGGTTTTCAGAGGAGGTCCATAAGAGCCCCCATACACTAACGGGAGTGTGCAAGACCTTATACACTTAAAGCAATAACAGCACATTTTTTTAAGAATGCCCCCAATTTTCCAAATATTCTGAGATTTTTGCACAGGTGCATTGGCAATTGGCTAATAAACTATACCTGTGAATGGTAGAGCTCGATATTCTCTATATGTGTTGCAAAAGAAGAAATTTTGTAATTAGAATAATTAACATCGGAGATCTCTGATAATAATTCAACGGTTGCTGGAAACGTCCTTCCAGAGAAATAGCGTCATGCCATCCATTAGTTGTTCCGTCAGTTCAGGCAAGTCAAGTTAGAGGTCATTTTGTTACATGGTACTGTTTCTTCATGAACGGACATAAATTTGGCATTTTCAGCTCCGCCGTTAAATTACAGTCAGGGATCCCGATTATAATCACAAATAATCTTTTATGACAAATAAGCATTTTGAGCATTGTTGTTTGCAGGTATAGTTTACCAGACAATGACTAACACAACTGTGCATAAATCTCAAATTTTGAAAATTGGGGGCACTCTTAGAAAAATGTGCCATTATTGCTTTAAAGTGACAGGAGGAGATTTTTTCAGGATAC
>JAMKCH010013998.1:0-25044 GCA_023653785.1 Ophioderma brevispina | reverse complement strand
CGGAGTCAATGGAACGATCCAACGTTACCGAAGGACGAACCGAACCTAGACTGTGGTAGGTGAGCTAGTCGACCGAAGATCCAAACAACGGACACTCGGAGACAGCTAACAACGCCTCAAGATAAGCGAAAAAGTCCCACCTCAGACTATCACAACCAGGAGATGGGGGACGATCAGGCCTCGACTCGGAGGTAGAAAGAACAACCGAGGAAAGACAGAGGCAGACCTCCGCAATTAACGGGAGCCGCGCACCGAGCGGGCAAACCGAAAAGCAGTCAAAGGCTAGATTAATAATAACTAGCACTCCCCCAGATTGGCAGCGACCAATCTGGCCGGAAAGCCGAAAGGTAGACAAAGTGGGGGAAGCACCGAGAAGTCTACCAGGGGGAGAACCCAGAGGTTAGCTCTGCAGGGAAACACGAGTCGCGCCCAGAGAGGCGACCGAGACGCGAGCTCACTAACTTGATCGGGGAAAGCCCGAGCAGAAACCTGAACAGTGGCGACTGTCAGCCAGAGAGCAGGTGACAAAGTCGTAGAAGGACAGAATGAACATGAGGAACTTCTGGACCGCACGACAAATCGGTATCGAGGAGGCAAACAAGAACCGCGTAGCCGAACTCCGGGCTACGGGCATAAGGATGCCACCCAGAAGAGGTCCGCGGACAAGCATAGCGGCTTCGACACAAGATCTATCGAGGAGAAGAAAGGTAGATGAGTTGCTACAGGAGAGGGTGCTATTCCGGAACGGGGCGAGGGATACCGAATAAGGATCACCACCGCCTAGAGAAATGGAAAAGGGGGTAATCAACTCGTCAACCAAACTCAGACGTCAGAACTTGGAAAGAATGACTCACAACGGGGGTTTACGCCCCAGAGACACTTCCACCCGGGAGCGAGCAAGCTCCCAACAGACTTTAAGTTCAGGTCACAGACTTAGAGGGGATAAAAATCCCCCAGGCGGGAAGTGGTATAGACCACATGTCAAGGGCTCCCAGGTCGTAAAGACAGGAGCCAGGCAACCGAACGGGCCCCCAGGACCCCGAGGGTACTAAGGGAAAAAGCACAAGATCTAGTCGCAAGGCACGGCGGGAGGACAAGCCCAAGCCAACTGCCAAGAACAACTGAGAAGCCGCCAGTGACGGCGAGTTCGGAGAACCACCAAAAAGGGATACCCGTAACGGGGATTTTCACTAGGCAGCACAGTTGAGACAGGAAGGAATGGCAAAAGAAAAACCCGCAAGTGAAGACATCGAACAACGGGAGCCTGAAAAACGCTGGAGGGGAGGGGGAACCACCCCTAAGACAGACCCCCGACGAATCGGGAGCACAACCACGGGCCTGAAGCCCGGGAACAGCGCGCTAGGCCCCGACGAGCCCCAACGCTAGGACCGGACGAGCACAGGGATAGGCCGCAACAAGGCCCGACGCTAAGCCCGTACAACGAGGCCCCAAAGAGGGCACGTCGAGCTGACCCAAAACTGTGTCCAGGTCCCCCGAGGGAGACAGGGTGACCAGATAGTCAGCGGGAGCCAAAGGAATGGAGAGAACTGTCAAAGCAGACCTTAACTCCCGAACAAACGGGATAAGGGATTCACGGTCAAGAAACCGACCCAACAGTGGGCAGTGTCCAGGCAACAGTCGAAAGACCTCAAGGCTAGCCCCAGGGGCGAGGAGTAAGGCATGGGAGCACAGGTAAGGTTCGACAACAGAGGCCAAACACCAGCGAGCAGGGACAACAGAGCCAAGAGTGGGCGAGGGGCCATTTTTTTCACCTGGGTGGGAGCCAAGCCGCACTGACAGGGAACCCAAGCATCAGCGGCAAGGACTGAATGACCAAAGCCGAGACCGGCAAGAGGCCGGCTAGGACCCCGAGGGCACCAGCCGCATGTAGGCCGAGGTAGCGCCGCATAAGAGTGAGACGGAGGGCAAGAGGAGAAAAGCCAAGGCGCGATGATCAGGTTCCTCGTACGGGGTGTAAGGCCCCGGGAGAAGGACATAAAGCCCTACCCCAGGCCTAGGCCGGCCCAGTGAAGCCCATAGAGGGGCCACGCCAGACCGGCGTAGGCACAGGCCTCATAACCCAGAAGGGGGCCAAGGTAATACACCAAGCAGCGAGCATCAGCCCTAGACGCTAGGCACGACAGGGTCCAGCCAAGCTGCGTGGAAAGAACAGGGCCAGCTACCGAATGAGATAAGGTCTAAGTCGAGTAGCAAAAGATAGGCCGATGAAAGCCCCAAGGCCAAGGCCAAGGCCGAAAGTCCAAAGACCGCCAAGACTAAAGGCCACGACATCCCAAGGAAGTCGGGGGGATAAAGACCCAAAGACCAGTATCACACCAAAGCTTGATACACGGTCTAGACCCCAATGGGGAACAGAGACTAACGCCGACGGCAACTGTCATAGGCCGCAAAAGTGGGTGAAGCGAGCCAGATGGCGCGCTGCCGGAACGAAAACGAGCGATGAAAAACAAAGGCGTGCCGCGGTAAGACCCGCCCGCCAACGCGGAGACAAAGATACGTCGCGGTAAAAAAGTAACACACGTAAAGAATTTCCAAAGTAAGAAAAACTTGTCACATATTTAGTAAAATCCAACAAGCAAAGAATAAAATATAGACCAACTCACCAATAGACCTGGTTTATTGATGTATGGCAACTACAAAGAAAACAGAAACAGGCTCACAAAGCAAGCATCCAAAGCACGCAAAACGTGCGGCAATGGCTTGCCTTTGTGTACCTCTTTTCCCGCTACAAGATCACATGGACCGCATCGGCGGGCACAAAAAGGTACACAATAAAGCTTCCGAGGGCTTAAAAGCTGTTTATTCCGTCCAAATGAGCGTTATAAATCCAGTTAATATATCCAGATAGTTTGGTATATAGTAGGAGATTCCGTCTGAGACGACAACTAGTTCCAGTATCAAAAAATCTCAGTAATTTTGGTGCTAAGCAGAGCTGCGTAACAGCGTCCGTTGGTAAGGCGGCCAAACACGGAATTGAGAGAGTAATGGCTGTCAGGGTTGTGACCTGGGGTCACTTGTGAGACCATTTTCTCTTTTAGGGTGCTAATAGGTATTTTGGGGAATTCCACTGCTCAGAAGGGAAAATGCATAAGTTCAGTCAACATTGGTGTAAAGGGAAATCAGTTCAGTGTAATGTTTTAAGCATGCAGGCTTATAAGTTACCAGGCCCATAACTGGAATTTTTTTGGTGGGCAATTTTTTTTCAGAAGGGTACTTTTGCCCAAAGTACCCGAACCTTGCCCCCCCCCAAATGTCACTTACCAACATGACTTGAAATGAAGTATAGGATGGATGGTTATTGGCCAAAAGCTATGATGTGACCGGGTTGCTACATAGTTTTTACATAAAAAGCAAACTTGCAATTTAATATTTTCCGACTTAACACTTGACTGAGGGCATGAATTATTCCTGAAGACGTAAAAGGTCCATAACACTTCATGTATGCAGGCATACTGACATTGCCCCGCCTACCAAAATCTTTACTGCAAACACTTGCAGTGTGTGCAATGCATGCAGTACGTGCCAACACCGTTAAAATATTTTAACTGGCGATGCAGCAAGATGCAGTCGGGTGCAGTTAGCCAATTTCACTGAAATCCTTCTCAAGTTTACTGCAACGTACTGCAATCTGTGACCGGCAGTGACCTGGGTGACCTGCAGTAAATCAATTAAGAGTGCAGCGGAAGTGAAGGAACACATGATACTCATTACTGCAATGCAGTGCCGTGGAAGTATATGAAAGGACCTTTACCGCTGAATATGCAGGGTGTAATATTACGCCCTAAAAGTTTAATGAACTTTTGATCTAACAACTTTTTGTGGTCCAAATGGATGGTTATGAGCATGAGTATGAACTGCCTTACTAGGTCAAGACCCAGGATTTTGAACCTGTGAAAATGAGGTGGTCATCGAACCCAGGTAGATGTTATTCAGAAACCAAAGCTATCTGTAGATACAACACAGTGTTTAAAATTGAGGGGCCTTTATGCACTTTTAACTACCTTCATTATCATTTACAAATTCCAGGCTTTCCCTTGCAAACTACAATTGAACGGACCATGGTGGGTAGAGGGGTATGGTACTGTTGTATGACAAAACAAAATTGCACAATCTCAATGGTGTATCGGGGATGTTCAGCAAGAGGGTTGATGGCATCCTCGGTGATGAGCTGCTGTCTGATGGCTGAGTGGAATGTAGGGACTGGCCCATTGCTGTTAATTCAAGAGAGGTATGTAAATGATATGAATTTACATTAATTGGTAAATAAGAGTGTTTTTTTGTTGTTTAAATAATGATTTCTCCGTATTCTGAAGATTTTGATGAATACCAAACTTATTATTATTAGTTATTATTTACAAATATAAAGTAGATAACATATTCTATGAGGTGATAAGAAAATTACTTTTTAAAAGTGGGAAGAGAGTTTCTGCATTCTTAAAATACATAAATAATATCTCTGTGATAGAAGATATGCATGATGCCATTCAGCTATTAGAACCTACCTTATTTGAAACCTTCATATTTTGTTAATTTCCATTAAAGGGGAAGGACCCGGTTTAAGTACATAAAGTTTAATCTTGATAGAAGCCTTCACCCCAAAACCCCATTTGTAAAGTCTGCGCCGATATTCCAACCCATTTTGATGTGCGAGCTAAAAAACGGATTTTGTAATCCTTCTAGATTGACTATGCGAGACGGGACCATAGCCTTTAACACCAAAGTGTGAAAAAACAAGTCATTGAGTGGGCAATTATTGTTGATGTCCTTCACCACCTGTCACTCATTATGTCCGTCATTGACAAAACTTCAAGTTGATTACTTCCTGGTTCCAAATGGTGGACTGAGATAAACAAAAATTGGTCTTATGTACTGATCCCACTATGAAAAGCGGAGAGCTTAAAAGAAACAACACAGACCTATTTTTAAAAATTAAGTACCACATTATTGTAATAAAATATTACAAAAGAATACAGGTCCGTATTTAAGATGGGCCCCCACAACTGTGATTTAATCCCATTTTATGAAAATATTGCAAATGAGCTCATAATGAATATAAACGGTCCAAAACGTAATTAATAAACCACATGACCTAATTATGTTCCACCACTGTGCCACGTTGGAAGTCATTGACATTCAGTTACTCAGTAGAGTGAATTAGTGAATTTCTTCTGCCTGTGCATTCCAGGCATCTATCTGTAAGATCACAGGACTATCCCACATCATGTGTGGGGAGGCCAAAAGAACCTACAGCAAAATTGGTTGTTGTTACCTGGTATTATAAGTGGTACTGAGCCAGGTCGGTGGGGCTTTAGGAGTAGTTTGCCGAGTCTTCCATCAACAGGTGTCCTTGCCTTAGCTTTACTGTCAATTTCTACTGGACTGAGGAGTCTAATCTTCTTCATGAACTCCTGTGCAATGTTCCATTTTAGTGAGGGCTTAGGTGGCTTTCACAGGTCGGGCAATGTTCAACTTGAGGCTAGCTGCAATTTTACACTTAACCATTTCTCAGAAAAAAAAATTCTTTCATTTATTTAACCCAAAATTGAAAAAAAAGAAAAACTCTTTTAATTCAGTGTTTTTTTTTAAAATCTGAATGAAAGTATATACAGTCACTTATTTGCAATCCTGAAAAAATTGCCTGCCTCAATTTTGGGTCTAGCTAAAATCTTTACACGTTTGGTTATCTGTCACAAGTTACACACATGTTAAAAAATTCTCAAATAATAAAGGTGTATAATTACGATTAATTCAATGTTGGATATCAAAAACAGATTCTTTTTGTCAAAATACAAAAATCCCACAACGAAATTTATTGTGAGCCACTGTACTGTGTAAATTGGGCATAGAGGATTTTTTAAGACAACAGAATATGAAATGCCTCTTGAAATTTGGATAAAACTTGATGGCAACAATGGCACATCACTGAAATACAATGCATTAGTTTCCATATGAACTACTTTTAAAGAGTTACAGACTAGTTACTGCTAGGCTTACCATTCATCTTAGGTCACTTTGGTCTGATGTATATTCCCACACCACACATTGGTGTTTAAACAAGTCACTTTTTAAAATATTTAAAAAAAGACAATAGGCTCTCACAAAAAGCAAGGCCAGTTTATATCACTTATTTTTAGCATGTTCAAAGTTATGAAGCCTCTATTTGGAGTGCAAAGTGATTTATCCAGCAACAAAACCATGTTTAAAGCCCTTTAATGGATTGTCTTAATTTCCCACAAGGCACTCGCTTCGGTGTCCTGTCATGAGGCATAAAAAAAAAATTGTTTTGTTTGGCTAACCCCGACCGCCAGACCCTCAAAAACCTGCCGACTCAAAAGTTTTATGGCAATAGCACAAAATAAAAAAAATATTTGCCAAACAAAACTGCAATAATAAAATTATTAAAAAAAAATAAATTTTTTTTACCAAAACACAAAGGGAACATGGAGGGGTCATTGGGTCGCTTGCCGCGAGGTTTGAGTGATCTCATGCTCCGCCTGTTTACTTCGTTTTTTTGTGTGTTTTGCTGTTCTGATTCTAGGAGTTTTTGAAGACAACGTTTGTAATGGCGGTCTCCACTTTTGGTCATGTTTTATGGCCACGTGCTGATACCATCTCTGGTTTTGAACATCTTACTTTCGTCGCGATGCATCCCTACAATCACAAGCCATTTTGGCCCTCACAACAAGCTGAACCAGTTGGACATTAGCCCACTGTTAAATTGTCGCGACCCTAGAAGAACAACAAGGCGCGTAGAATTGATGGCCATTCCAATGGCACACTTGGACAAAAGACTGGATAGCTCATCTTCGATCGCTTGAAATCGGTTACTGGTCTCCACGCAAATCGCTACCGTAAATCTGGTTAGGCTGGAAAAATACCACGTGCTATTTAAAAAGGGATTTTGTTTTAACGCGCAATCTAAGCGTCAAATAGCACCTGGACATTGCTGAAATTGATCTGATTAATGACCTGGATATATGATTGCTCAAGGGAAACATGGCTCTACGCTAAAGATGATGAACGAGTAATGAAAAGTACAATGACCCATCATGGGTATGAATCCTACTTTTTTCCACGTCACGGTAAGAGAGGAGGTGGGGTGGTATTTGCTTTCATATTAGATCACTTTGAAAACATATCAAATAACTACTTTGAAAATTAATTCTACCTTTGAAAGTGAGAAATGAATTGTCCTTCGCCAACTTTCTATACAGTATATGTTTGTACAGACTTACATCATAACAAAAAGGATATGTGAGTTTCCAATTTCGGAGTGAATTCTGACATGCTTTCTTCATACGCGGATTCTACCAGTGATTTGTCGTTTTCTTTGGTGATTTCAATCTTCACTATGACGATTTTGAAATGATGGACAAGTTAAGCGCGTCAAATGTGTTTTGTCCGCTTTTGGTCTTTCGCAACTCGTCTATAAGCCTTACGCATGTTAAGAACCATATCCTTGAGGGGTGGTGGTGCGCAGTGATGATAGTCTCATAACTTATGGGACGATGTACTTGCCTATCCCGGACAAATCGGACCAATTTCAAACCTTCATTTCTTTCCAAAATACTTGAACAAATGGTTATTTAGCCCAATTACAGAACACCTTTTAGATCATAAGCTTCTTGAAGCTAACCAATCAGCGTATAGAGAGGGTCATAGCGTGGAGACCGCAGTACTGAGTGTCATTAACAACTTGTTGACCAAATCTGACGAGAAGTTAGTCTGACTTATTTCACTCCTTGACCTCAGTTGATGCGTCGACAACGATTGACCATTCTGTTCTCCCCAAGCGTCTCGAAGTGAGTTTGGTTCAAAGGAAATTACTTTATGGTTCACTCATATGTTTCCCATCGTTCTCAGTCAGTTATTGTCGTTGGTAATGCCTCCAAACCGGGTCCGCCTTTGTAACGGGGTCCCAAGGGCCGGTATCGGGGCCGGTGTTTTTGTTATAAATAGCAGCGCTCTCTATGTTATCAATCAGATACAATTGTTGTATACAATTACGCCGATGAAATCAGATTTCATATTCTGGGGCCGCCTGACGATTGTGTCAACTAAGGCAGCTATTCAGATGTATTTGTGCCATTTTGCGTTGGATTGGATGGACAGTAACAAGTTATGCTTACTACTGACAAGACGGAGGTGATGACCGTTGGTACGGCTTTTCTATTAACAGATTGAAGTAATACTATAACTGATTTGGACTGTGGTCATCTTTTTCAAAATTCTGTCAGTATCTCGGTGTTCGACCTTGATCAAATCCTTATCCATGTCTGAACATTTAGTGACATCTCCGTTCGGCATATTTATCTGTACGACAGATTGGATGTATTAGACCTTACCTATCTGAAAAGCACCTCGATTTCTGGTTAATTCGATCATCATCTCACGCTTGATTTTTGTAATTCATTTTATCTGTTATCAACTCCGCCCAACTACAACGTTTACACGTATCCAAAATTGTGCATGCTCGCTCTAATTCTCAAGTTAGAACGAACATGACCCTATACAACCTTTGCTTGTTGATCTTCACTGGCTACCCGTGGAATTTCGCATAAAATTTCAAACTGGCCGTTTTTGCCTTCAAGCATTTCGAAGGTACCTGCCGTTATATTTGTCATCTGTCTTTCCACTTACCAACCATAACGTTCACCTTTCCGCTCATCATCTGAAAGTTATTCAAACTTCCACGGTCAACCTAAATCAGCTGGTGAACGCTTATTTCATTTCGCTGCGTCAGCTGTTTGGATTTCACTTCAAAACAGCATTCGTAGTATCCCCAAATTCCAAGACTTCCAAACGTCAGCTTAAAACTCAGACCTTGTTTCGTCACGCCTTTTCATGAGCTCATAGCTGTTTGTTTTGATTGTTTGTGTTGACTGTTATGGCGCTCTGAGTTCTTTGAAAGATTTTGCGCCTTATAAGAACTATTTATTATTCTTATTATTAAGACGCAAATTAACAAAACCGACAAAATCAACTACAACTAGTAAATAAAAGATCTTTGCTATGTCATTGAAAAAGCTTTAAATATTAGCATCTTGTAGTCATTTCCAGAGTCAAAAAATACTATAGATCTAAAAAAAAAAAATTAAAAAAATCTGACCGACCGACCCTCCTGATATTTTTCTTCTCTGTTACGCCCAACAAACATTTTTTTTTATGCCTTAATTTTAATTCACAGCAGCCCACCGGCCCATAGAATAATACAATAAGTTACTTACGTAATTCCCTGGAGGACTTTCTTATACACAAGCAACATACAAATATTTAGCTAAGTTAATTGAGATATTATGATTTGGACAAAGAGGAATACAATTTGTGATCTGGTTGGATTCTGCCAGTAGTATGATGGGGGGGGAGGTTTTCTCTTGTTCCTGTAAAGCAGGACAACAAGACAGATTGAAATCATCCTCGAGCTCCTCCAAATCACAACACAACTGGCAATTCCATCGAATTGGGCTTTGACAACCTTCTATTAGAATTTAATTTGTGTGAACCTGTCCGAATAAAGGTGATGCAACATCTATGTTTAAGTAAAAAGACATTTTAATGTATTCGTCAATTCTCATAACCTGGTTTTGATGTTGAGATAAAAGTGACGATTTTGTGTAGCTTTTCAGTCCCCTTCTTGACAATAAATCTCTGTGCAATCGTTGTTCAAAAATGCTTAGAAATTGATTTTTGATTCTCAACACCATTGAGTTAATTCCAAACAAATCCAAAACCATATGAATTCAAACTTCTGTGAATTTTTGTAACCAGTTCTATCAACACCATAATGGAATCGTCTCCTGTATTATCCTTCTGACTGTAAATTGGTACACCCTGAATCATTTTTTGCCAAATTTAATAAGAGGGTTTACCGTACCTGTTCACAAAGACTTGAAAGATTTACAATAACATCTCCTAAGTTTATTGAAACTTCTCTCTGAATGCTAATTCATAATTAATTTCCAGAATTTTGTAGACTATTTTGCTAACATTCTCTGTCACTACTGCCAATTCACCCTCACCAGTACTACGGTTGCATCCCAATATTATAGAATACCTGGTAACCAACTCAACACTTACCTTTCTTACTCAGTATGTTACCAACAGTAAGGGTGACCATGAGGGTAACACCAGTCCTTGCATCGGCTCTCCTGGGCAAGTCTCAAACCATGGTACAGTGTAGTCTGGCGCGAGGTAAAGGCCTCTGCAGGTTCTGAATACAACACTGGGTAAAACAATTAAGACATCCCATAAATGAACACCTATTTTAGAAAAAGTCACATCTATTTATAGCATTTTGTGTTCAATCCAAATGATTCTGATGATTTCCTAGCAACAGCGTAATAATAATTGTAAACGCCTTATACTATTGTGAATGGCATCCGTTAAATGCCAGGTAGTATTATTATTATCTACCATCATCAGATCCCCCTCTTAAAGGGATAAGCAGCGATATAAATGTATATAAAAATATGTGGAAGTGGCATTTTTTTAAGCTTATAAATCAAGA
Source organism: Ophioderma brevispina (assembly GCA_023653785.1). Classification (NCBI taxonomy): domain Eukaryota; kingdom Metazoa; phylum Echinodermata; class Ophiuroidea; order Amphilepidida; family Ophiodermatidae; genus Ophioderma; species Ophioderma brevispina. The sequence goes on along the minus strand of JAMKCH010013998.1, from coordinate 14,516 downwards.
TAAGTATCTACAATTCCATATAACTAACTTTATGTAGGAACAAAAACACAAACAGATGAAGAATTGGTATTTGATGAATTTGTCATATACCGTCTCCGCAAATAGAAGAAGCGATGTAGACTCAATCTACACTAAACAAGCTATTGTGGTTTACACCAGTACATAATAAACAAGATCAATCATATTTGTGTTGAGCCAAACTGTACAGGTCATGGTGCACAATATTTATAAATCTGGAATATATCGCACGGAAAGAGGCCTGTTTTGATCTGCAGTGGTCGTAATTTTGAATACCCAGTATAGAAATTACAGATCAGATAAAGATACTACTATGCCTTGTCTTTAACAAAGATTTTTCAAGCCAACCACTTGCAGGTTATGTTAGCACATCTATGCCAGTAACCAAAATACAACATATCAAATTTGATGATTTTTTTCTATGTTACCGGATCAGCAAATCGCGCTTGTCTTTACAAGTTATCTGGTTTACAATTCTGAAAAGTGATTTGACTAAAGATAGGTTATTTTGGGGGTTTAAAATTTGTTCTAGAAACTTTCCTCATTTTTATTCCAAAACGTTGATTCTTAAAGACAAGCTTTAACAGTCTAAAAATAATAGAATAGAAACTTACATATTTGCTGTGGCTAACCCAAAGTACATTCAAGAATGAAACAAATGGCCGGCATCTCACCTAAAATATTAATTTTTTTGGGAAAAAGTAATTCAATATTTTGACCCACAAAATTTGCAAAGGGAAAACCAATAAAAAAAATGACCTGCTTTCTGAAAATTTCAGTTATCACTCTTACCTATGGTTGAATTCCCTAACTATACTCTCCATCAAGTTTACTTCATCAATGATAAACTCAATCTTCTGTTGGTGCCTCCTGCCACTCTCCAAGGATGCAATAGCAGATGGCTGTGATACTTCAGGTGTAAGAACGGCTGGATCTTCCCTCTAACCAAGTGGCTGTTCCGGCTGTACGGCACTTGGTGTTAACCAACTGCTGGACTGATCCATTTTGTTTAGAGGGTGGTGAACCTGGACAAGTAGATTCCTTGGAATAAAGGAACACCTTGTAATTTGCCGGCTGTGAAAAGAATATCACTCGGAGTAAGCCTTTTGGATTTCTGTTTGGTGGACCTATTGTGTGACGGCATTAAAGATTCTCTTTGAATAAGTTTTTTGCCTTCCTGACGATCTGCTTCCTGTGAGTGGTTTGGGTGTTCCTAGACTCCTCGCTAACTGCTATATAATGATGACTTGCTTCAACTACTGCCATTGACTCTTCCCTGCCCTAGCCACTGTCTTCTACTGAAGGGTTTTCCTTACTGCCATCACAGGGGAGTGACGTAGGCATGCTCGGCTGAGTCCTTGCATCATGTTTCTTTGTCATGTGAAATGATGGACTGAAGATTTTGTTTGCATCAGGATCTGTGCCAGACATATGTGTGTGTGCTGATTTAGAGTGTCACAATCACTGGTCGCATTCACCTCCAAGGAATGACCACATATAATTGCCTAAAATTAAAATCAGTAATATCTAATCTAAATGTTAGAAGTATTCAATATAAGAAAGACAGAAATAACCCATCTCCCCCACCACAACGATGAATCACTATTCAGTAACATTTAAATGTTCAACTTGTTTCATATATCTGAATACTGTGATGCTTTTGTTATAGATTTAAAGCAATAGCGAGCATATTAAATGATCCTTTGCTTGCCATAGCCCTTGCTTTTCCATCAGAAAGCATGTGCTATGCCAGGTGTAAAGGACTAAAGATGTGAACGTCATTGCCTGAAACTAGCAACTAATGACACGGTTTTAACTTACCTAGAATGTGTAAAAAACTCCACAACACTTCAAAATTGTTTTCAAAATCAGAAATGACTGGTAATGTGATAACTTTCTTTACATAATTTTTTCATGTTACAAATTCTCTTCAATCAATCTATGAACAAAATTTCCCCCTGCATCAACTGCAATGTCAAAAACATCACTTTGAGTGCACCGTTTGATGTCAAAGGAGCCCAATTGGTGGGTAAGGTGTGGTGTTGGCGACACTGAGCACATATCTTGATTTCATCAATTGGTTTTTGAATACTGCCTTGCCGGCTACAAATAGGCAGTGCCTCTACCATCCACTCGTAAGTTAAAGCCTACCACCATTGGTGACAGATGCACTACTACCCCTCAGGACTTTGCTGAATACAAAAGGACAATAGTCTCCAGGATTTAAAAGTGCATTAACCCTATAGAAAATGAGAATTAGTCATGCCGAGAAGAGGATGCACTGATTTCCATTGGCAAGAGTAGATTGTCAATATGTTTTACTGCAACTTTTAAATCCTTGGGGTGGTGGCGGTCAAGTGGGCATACTTCACAATACTTTTGACCGTTCACCACAATGAGTTGTCTAAATATGCGTAAATAAACACCGTATATATGCCATAATTATAATACGAAGTAATGTTTGAACTGATAGACAAATTTCGGGTGGGGAGTTATTTTTTGTGAAGGTGTTTAGGTTAAAAACATTAAGGAAATGAAATTTAAAAACAATTACATTTTCGGAATTATATCATGACCGAATTAATACCAGAAATTTTTTTATGAATGATTTAAGGTTCTAGATATGTGGATGAAAATAATGTTTGTGTACATGGACAGTAACTCTCAGCTCTAGTATTTATGTGATTAAAAACAAATCACCACCCACAAATACCCTTCTTTTGTTGATAATCAAATATAACATTTTAATACCATATCATACCTTACTCAATCCCTTCTCGTCTTGTGTCGTACATTTTACACACGGCGGTTCCTTTCTCCGAACCACAAGTCTCGCCTGCTTTCTCGCATAGCTGTAAGACAAAGAACAGCACACCAGAATGCAACTCTATGAGTACAGGGTGTTCCAAAAAAAGTTGTGGACAAGCAGAAGCAGGATACAGTGGAGGATTGCAGGAATCCACCCTACACAACACCCCACCCCTACGCAACACCCCACTCCCTCCCCAACACCCCGAACACCCCACTTCCCTCCCAAACAACCCAAACACCGCACCCCTCCCCAACACCCTGCCAACACCGCACAAGGCCCCGTAACACCCCACCCCTCACAACACCCCGCAACACCCCCCACCCCAACAGCCCACCCGTCCCCCAACCACCCACCCCCTCCCCGCAAAAACACCCCACCCCCTCACAACTACCCGCAACAACCCACCCCTCCCCAACACCCCGCACACCACACCCCGTTCCCACAATCCCACCCCCGGTGTTCCCCAAAATGCCCACCCCCGTTCCCCAACATCCCACCCCCCTCCCAAGCAGCACCCACCCCCTCCCCAACAACCCGCAACACCCCATCCCCTCCCCAAACACCGCAACACCCAACACCGGCCCCCCCGCCCCGCAACACCCCACCACATCCCCAACACCTTGCAAAACCCACCCTCCCCCAACACCCACCCCACCCACTCAACCCCCCTCCCCAACAGCCCACCACACCCCATTTTCCCCCTCCCAAACACTCCACAAAAACCCACCCCTTCCCAGCACCTGCTGCAACACTCTGCAACACCCACCCCCTCCCCAACACCCTCAACATCTGCAACATCCCCCCACCCCCGCCCCAACACCCAACCCGCAACACACCACCCCTCCCCACACCGCCAAACCTACCCCTCCCAACCCCCCCGCAACACCCCACCCTCATCCCCCCAAAACAACCACCCCTCCCCAACACCCAGGCCCCCCAAATCACCCCGCAATACCCCAGTCCCCTCCCCACCACCCCGAAAACACCCCAGTCCCTCGAAACACACCAGTCCCATCCCAACCACCTCCGTACACCACACTCCCCCCAACACCCCGAACCCACCCCACCCTCATCACATTCACAACACCCCACACCACCCCACCCCCTCCCCAACACCCCACCCCCTCCCCAACACCCGGCAACACCCCACACCCCCGACCCAAAACCCCCACGCGTCTCCCAACACCCCACCTGCTCCATGTAATGCAGAAATATTGCATAATCCAATGTACTGTTGTTTCAGCTATACAGCGCAATTAAGCATATTTAATTAGGCTCATTGCTCACCCAAAAGCCCCCTTTTAATGGCCCACATCACTTTGACGGAATTATGATTGACACAAAATGCCAGAATAGTCTTCATGTAGTGAAGAAAAGAAAAATTTTGCTATCCGTGTACCGTTTTCGCGATAACAAACAATTATGCATATTTAATAGCTCATTTACATACCTAAGCAGCATATATCACTTACTTTTAAATGGCAAAAAAGATGCGCACCATAACAGGCTATCATGCAGTGAAGGAATTTGGTGTATCCGAATGTACCATTTCAAAAAAATAGCCAATTATACAGATTTATGCATATAATTAGCTCATTTGAATACCTAATTACCCCAAAATATATGCCCAAAATCTAATGAGGTCGAGGAGAAACTTCTTCAACCGCTCACTTACACGAGTACATCAATATATGACCTTACGAACTCTACATAATTGTTATACAAACTTTTTTTATTTAAAAGTAGCAAAATTAGACACTTAATTAGCATAATTTTATGCCCCAAAAGACCACTTTGACCCAATTATGATTCACACAAAAGACGCATGGCTAAGTTTTCTTTCATGCAGCGAAGGAATTTTGCCAATCCGATGTACTGTTCCGAGATACAGGTAATTTTGCATATTTAATTAGCTATTTGCATATATCACACACTTCAAATTGCAAAAAAGATGTGTACCATGATAGGTTTCATGCAGTGAAGGAATTCCGAATCCGATATACGTTGCAAAATTATAGCAATTACGTGATTTTTGAATTTAATTAGCTCATTGCATACTTAATTTGCCCGAAATACGACCGCGAAATCTAATCAGTTGGAGAACTCTCCCGGCACCCTCCCTTCCAACAAAGTTACATCATTACACCTTACGGAACTCCAGAAAACTTGTACACAAGCCTTGCGGGATACATTTTCGTAAATTATGCAAATTTCGTAACTAAAATTTATACTTAATTAGCATATTTATGCCAAAATCTACTCGGTCGAGAACTTCATAGACACGCTTCCTTTCCTCCACAAGTTACATCACTGTAAGCCCTTACGGAACTCCAAGATAATCCGTACACCAAAGCACTTGAACACGGATTGGCGGCAGGACGACAGCATGGAAGACAGACAGACACCATGGCAGACAGAACAGACAGGACAGTAAAAGTGATTAACTAGTCTCTGCCGACAAGGTTCAGGTGAGACAAAAAGTGGTTCTATAATCTGAGACTAAAAAAGTTGTTAAAGTCTCTCCGGAATATTTCTGAAGTAGTCATACACATGACCACGTACCTTGGTAACGAGGTGTTCCATTCCAATGCAGGGTTCTGTGTCATGCTGCTACTGGTAGCAGGCAGCTTAGCTTTACTGGTCTGTGACGGTTGGTATCAATTTGTTCCCAGCTTGCAACACTCATTGTCATCCCGTTAATATCTAGCTGGTACTGACGATCTTTCAATAATCTGACCAGGACGACCAGTGATCCTGACTGAACTTGCTTTCTGTAAAGAATTGATATAAATAAGGCCTGATCCAAAAAAAACTGTGAAGATCTAGCCAGGGGTTCTCATATATGGAGGCCTGAAGCCAGAGAATGCCAAACAATTTGAAAGTTTCCTTTGAGGGCCCAATACACCTAAATTTTTATGTTTACCGTGTTATCTTTATATATTTGAGCAAGTTCAGGGCCAAAATCAATGGTGGGTGGGCCGGATTTGGCCCAGCGGGCCCCGCCTATTGAGGAACCCCTGATCTGAAGCAGTTCAGAAAGGGTTCACAAAACTATATTTAATCAATTGTTATCTGTGACACAGATGAAGCGCAATTTTTGAAAACAATGCAACTGCAGTAACAATTTCAATGGAGAGAATTTATTTTCTATATTCTTTGGTTGCAAAATTCTTTTCAGTACGTGAATTACTCGCCAAACATAATTCAGCTGGGTTAGTAGAACTGTTAATGTTGTAACAGTATGAAAGAATCAAATGAATTCCTACTGGGGTGCAGTTCATTCATGCAAGGCACCTTATACTCCATAAACCTAAAAGTACAAATAAGTCAATAAACTCCACACAAGTCTACACAAAGAGGGCGGGTATGTCGATCATACGAGCAGTATGTTGTGTATTGGGCCCCCCCAAAGTGTAAAAGGAGATTGTTTTGTTCGTACATCATGCGCTTTGTCTTAAAAATGCGCGCGATTTCATGGATTAAGATAGGCCTAAGTGTGTTTGGTAGTAAGTCGTGATAATGCTGCGCAGCTGCATAAAATTAATGTAATTGTACTTCCAGGTTTGCAGAGTATATTGGATGCAAATTTTTTTTAGTCTCATTGATTATAGCAGCAAGCATGTGGCAGCTGCAACTGTCTGAATTGTAAAACCAAGGCCCCTACTTTACATTGGGTTGGTAATGTAAAAACATTCATGGTGGTGGGACGTGGGTGAAATTTGAAAATTGTTCTACACAATTATTGTCTACTGACAAGAAAATAGTTTGCCATAGCTACGATGATTGGTATTGAGTTATGCGATCAAAACAGCTAGAGTCATTCCTGTTTGTTCACCCTGAAGTCGGAGGGATCATGGACAGTAATCATCATATTTGGCAACTTTTATCCAGCCATACCTCAATAAGTAATCATCATAATTATGGAAATTAAAACTGGGACAAATTTTACCTTGGTTGACAAACTTTGAAATTTTGCCTCTTATATGAACTTTGACCTAAAATATCAAATCCTGTGAGAAAGGCCAATGGGTTGGACAATATAGAAAGGTGACATTTTTGTAAAGCTTAAACTTTTTTATAGCAAGGGTCCTACTTTTATTCTCTAAATGGGTTTTGACCCCTGGTTATGTTCAGAAATGTTGGTAAAACCAAGTGACATTTAGGATTTCCTGTCTTGGTTGTGGTTACATCACTGATAAAGGAGAAAAGAAAACAACCAAAGATATATCTCACCTGTAGATATCTTTCTTCACCACTAGCCTCTGTAGCGGATTGTCTGCATGTGGCGAAAGCACCACAGAATCACCTGTAAAATAAAATGTCCTCTTCAAGCACTTTGTTGTGTCACCACTTTGACTCAACAGACTTGTTACTCTGTGTTACAATAGATTTGGCGGGGACAAACCACGGAAATCGTTGCAGTCCATGTATATCAACGGAAGGTTTTGGTTGGTGAAACCCATCTGTTTTGGAAGAACCTTCTTGTGTGAGCTCAGTATGTGCGATTCTGATGTGCTCTTCAGGACTGGTCGATGAGGGACTGCGTTTTTTTCTTGTTCTTACTGGTATCTGCTCTGAATGAAGCAGATCTTTGTTCTGTAGCTGGGCCATAACACTAAATAATTCTGTAATTAAACTCAAGACCGGACACCACAAAACCAGATCGAAAGGGCCGTGAAGCAATTTGGACTTCGTTCAACCAACAACTGCTCTGAACTGGACGCTGTTCTTAAGGAATGAGTTGGTCAGCCTTTCCAGTTTTTTCCAAAAACATTTTTGCGAGCAGATTGGAGAGAGCTCTTGTCCAGGTAAATGTTAAGAAGCGTGTGCTTTCGTGATGTCTGTGGGTTTGGTATTACTTGCAGCAAAGGATGAATGATCGGTGGTGGTAGACTTGCTGGAGATGTTGACTCCAGGCATGTGGGTGTCATGAGTAATAGTGTCATCAAAGGAAAACACAACTCTTTGGAATGCCCCAGTACTCAGGACTTATCTTCCCCTAAAATGAAATAAAAAAAACACCAGTCTCATCTGGTGAATAAGGAAAAGTCCTCCCTTCCAAAGGCTCTCAAGGTGAGCGATATTTTAGCCTTTGAGAAAAGTTTTAAAATTAATCTAACATATGAGGTCTTTGGTGGTATATAGTATCTATAACAATCCCTTTACAATTTGAATCATTCAGTTTTTACACATTTTTGTAACATTTGAGTACAGGAGAGGAGGAGGAGGAGAAAAAGAGAGGAGGGAGAGGGAGAAAGAGAGAGAGGGAGAGAGAGAGAGGAGGGAGGAGGGTGGGAAGGAGGGAGAGAGGAGGAGAAGAGAGGAGGAGGGAGAAGGAGAGAAAGGGAGGGGAGGGAGGAGGAGAGAGGAAGGAGGGGAGGGAGAGGCGAGAGGAGAGAGGGAGGAGGAGAGAGGGACGGAGGGATGGGGGAGGGGAGGAGGGAGGAAAGAGGGAAGGAGGGAGCGAGGAAGGAGGGAGGGGAGGGAGGACCAAGTGCATAGTATCATTGGGAAGATTTTTTATAAAGAATCTATTCCACTCACCTATTCGGGAGAAAAAAGCAACTTAAGGCCATGCGCGGGCACAAGGGGCGATGGGGGGGGGGGGAATGAAAAACAGGGTTTTAAGCAATAAATCAAGGATGCTGTGGCTTACTCCAGGGGTGGTGTTAAGTTGTGCAATGAGGTGAAACCACTTGTAGGTACAAGCTGAACAATATGACATGCTGAAGTGTAATTCCCATATCCTAACGTCCCATAACGGCATTTTTCACTTTTCAAAAATCACGGAGAGCGGATCACGGGAAATTGCCCGCCTAGATCTAACAAGAAAAATAGGAATACCCTCCTTTTTGCGGTGATCGTCAGGGATGTAGTCTTTTTCCGAGAAGGATGTTAGGGATATAGGCCCATAGCCAGGATGCAATTTGTTCATTGTTAAGGTCCAAACAAAAAATCAAGTTGTTTCAATAGGTCGTCCAAAAACCTAACAGTAAAAAGGGTTTTCCCAGAAAGGCTCAAATTGGCTACAGGCAAGTCCAAGACAGTTGCAAATCATACTTGATGTCCAAGGTATTAGTTTATAAAACAAAAATATTGATTTTCGATCACGTAGATATAAAATGTAAACATTCTATCATCTCTTTCGCATTTTTATCTGAAAATGCAAAGTTCCTCAGTAAATAACAAAAACCAAAACAACAAAATACGTAAAAGGGCTCCAAATTAAAGGCATGTGGCCTACTACTGTCAACAAACTTGAATCCCCTGCTGACGCCATCTACTCCATCAACCACTAGCTCCACCACCCATCACCCAACCCATTGGATCCGATGCCCCTCAATCACCTGACGACCCCCACCCATCGACCAACAACTCCACCACATCATCGAATACTGACTTTGTCCTTGTCAAACCAGATTTCAGGACCCATCAAAAACAACCCAGGGGCAGCAAAAAATCGCTACAGATAACTAATAAGGATTAAAAAAAACTAATTTTTGCCACAATTTCATTGTAAGGTGGTATATCAGGGATTTTAACAGAAAATTTAGATTTGACATTGAGGATTAGGAAGGGGCTTGGGTATGGCCCAGGCCAGGGAGATTAATAACAAATAGTTACAGAGGACAATTAAATGAGCTGTTTTCTTCAAACTTTATTACAATTTGAAGAAAAATGAATTTTCTTCCATTTGACATCTTCGCCCAATTTGTCAATTTCCAGAAATTGTAGAAGCAAAAACTACATCATCTGTTGACCTGATATATGGTCAGATGGTCAGAGGTTATTAAACCCTGATCTATGCTTATGAAGCCTTAAATTGCATTTATATAGGCATTCCCCTTCCTGTCCCGCCACCAACTCACCACCAAATAACCATTTATCTAGGAAAACTTCTCCCCCCCTGTCAACCAAAGATTCATGAAAAAGTATGATTCACTGAGCCATGTCAAACGAAGTAGACCTTATATTAACAATTTTGTAAGTACAGGATCTCCTGCCAACTTTTGTCTTTGGTTATAGGCATTCCCCTTCCTGTCAGACACCAACTCACCACCAATTAACCATTATTTAGGGAAAACTTCCCCATCACTGTCGATAACCCACAGATTCATGAAAAGGTATATTCACTGAGCCTTCAAATACGAAGTTACTTATATTAACATTTGGTAAGTAAGGATCCCTGCAAATGTTTGGCTTTGTTTTTTTTTTCAATTTTGGTTTTTATGGTATTCTTAATAAAATCCTGCACCGTGGGGGGGCGGGTGTGGGGGGGGGTGGCTGTGAGTTTAGGCCAAAAAAAATGGGGTCTCCGAAACTAGGTTTTCAGAAAAATTTTCAGAAATTAAGCTGCGATCTCTCTCGCAATTTCCAGCTAATTTTGGAGGAGTTTTGAAGAAAACTTGGTAGATATGGCTGTGTTGGACATGAAAAAGTAGGGTCTCTGGAAATGAAATGGTTCCTAAAAGTGGGGGTCACGGAACTGAAAATGAGTGAGCTGAAAATGAGGGGTCTTAAGGCGGCACATAACTAATTCCTCCCAATGTGAGAACCCCCCCTCCCCAACCTACATGTAATTGTTTTGCTGTCATACCCACATTTTGAAAAATTTTAATTTTTATGTACCACATTTTTTACCATTAACATTTAATTTCCAATTCACACACACAAACACATGCAAAACACGACACACAATGCACACTATAAACATAGTTCATAAAAATGAGGAAGTGGCATTCAAAGGAAAAAAGAATCATTTTTTAGTTGTCAGACAAGAAAAAACTTTCTAATTTTAAAAAGGTAACATATCAATGTGTGAAAAATCATGTTATGCACTACCTCTTACCTATACCTAGTGTAAAAATTACTAGGGTGTTGCTATATAAGGAAACTGGCCAGTAGTGGCAGGGTCTGACCCTGGCAAGGCCATCTATGACCCAAAACAACTCCAGGCCAAAATATAAGCAAAAAAAAGAATGTGGTGGTTATATCACTTACACTTGACAGTTAATGACCTTGATTGTCAAAGAAAATGGTCCCCTGTTCTTGGTAGGAACCTACTAACAATGCAGCAAAGAGTCGCCAGACAACTACAGTGAACCAAAGAGTATACTCTGGAGTATTGGCTATAATTGATTTTTGTCTGACAAAGAGTTTTTTGTGTTACAAGTGTTACACAAGTGTTACACTTTCTGTGCGTTTATTGATAGTTATGCCCTGTTCTTGCGTGTTAATGCATTCAAGGGGGTGAGGTTTTGGGCATTATGACTTTTCTAGACTCCTTCATACACTGTTTTGTTTTCATACTGTGTAGTATTGGAAATAAAGTTTGTGATGATAAACATATTATCTGTCACCCCAGCACTCTCATATAGACTTTACTTCGTAAGCCAAAAATTAGGATTTTTGAACCCTATATGCGTTAATCTTGTAATGTTTCGTTTCGTCAATCCTATGTATGTTTCCCCCTCCTGTGATTTTACCCTGGCGCTGACCCGCTTAAGACATATTTAGGGATGTTGATAAACCTACCTCTTTTGTATGTGTATGACATTGAGTCGCCAACCTACCTTGCAGCTGATCTTTGAATACACACATCTTGTACTTCGATGCTAGAAGTCAGGTCTTCTACGTACATGTCATTTTCAGATCAGAAAATGTAAAATTTTACCTTACAGTTGTAAATCCCTAACATGTACATAATCCAAAGCATTAACACAAACAACTGTAAGAATAAACATATTTGAATACCTTATTAAATGTGGGCGAAAACCTTCATGTTCATATCCCATTTTTTTCAAAAGCTCCTCATCCCAAGTGCGAGCAGTCCCTTTATGGCAATAAGTCCCGAACTCAAATGTTATGGTTGCGACCAAAATATCAAGCAAAATATTTAAAATCCCTGTCAGACTTGTAACATGTTGTAACTCATGACTCGACTTTTGAAAAATTGACATGTCTCAAAGTCATTGTTAATTTTTTTGCCTTAAGATACAGTGACCAAGCTCAAATTGACTCAACCTCAAATAAATGCACAAAACTCCACTCAACCATAAATTTGAGAGACTTGTTATGATAGAAATGGCTTTGAGTAATTAACTTTTGTGTCAAAAATGAGTTAAAATGTGAGGGTCTACAATATATGAGGAGGCTTTTCTTAAAAGATAAATTTTTCAAACAAACAATTAAAACTGAACCACTAAGTTGATTGAACATGGATAAGTAACAAATTGCTTTCGAATGCAACTATAATTTAACACAAAAATGTTTTTTTTTTGGGGGGGGGGTATTTTTCTAACTTATGGATATTCCAACAATACATACTTAAACTGGGCATATTTGGACTCATTTAAATACATTTATCAAGCTACTTCATATAATACTATGATATGGCAATTCATAATTTGACCTCCTTGACAAATTTGTGAAAAAAAAATGGACTCAAAAAAGACTTCTTTGTACAAACAATTGAGGTATACTAAGACATTACAAAGTTTACAAGACTTAGTTCTTATGCCAAATCTCTATTTAATCAGAGAGTAGTCCCATTTCCTGAAAATCCAAACTTTGAACCGACAGCAAGGCCAAATTATAGGTAGCATCCAGTCAAGTTCCAGGGAATGTATTTTCTTCTGAGATTTTAGGGTAACCCCCTCTAGAAAAACAAGCAGAACACATATTTATGCAATGCATGTCCCCGGCAAAGGTCGCGATCACTAAGAAGTGAGAACTGAAACTACACCAGATCACCCTCTTCATTCTGGCCAAAACTCCCTTATTAACCCGGACCACTAGACCACGCTACTTAAACCATGCAATGTCCTTCCACCAACCAAAATCAATTTATACCATTTCTTGCATCCAAGGTGAACATTTTTTCTCATGGACATATGGGCGAACGTGAAAACATAACTCATTGATGAACTCCATCACAACTCACCAAAAATAACTCTAAAATGGTCAAAGGTCAAGGATCAATGGTCAGCACCCACCAAGATGGCCAAATTTTGACCCCGACAGACCCAGGGGAGGACACTGGGGGAAATTAAGTACATCGTTATAGGGCTTGTGCCCCCCAACAATATACCCAAGCTCATCTAGAAAAAAGATATGGCCAAATGTTCCAGGGTTAACATTTTTATCACAGATGGACGAACGGACACTGCTCATTTTATAGTCCCCATTCCGAACTTGTTCGGCGGGGACAATAAATTGGTACTTCAAACTGCATCAAAAATCAAGTTTTATCTTAGATCTCAGAAATTGAAAAAAGTTTATTTTTTTTTACATTTCCATTTTTTTTATTTATGGCCAGAAATCCTGAAATCTGGAAATTTTCAGAAAGGTTACATCTCTGATTTTAGTTACAATATTATTGATGGAAAAAAAACCTTTTGGCTACAAAAAACATAAATATAAATCTGGGATCTCTAAATCAAGCATACAATTAAGTTCAATTACCAGCACTGTCACTTCCTTTGCTGTACAACTTGACCACAAACTTCTGTAACGTCCACTGTAACCATAGCGACAGCTTGAGCCCCACTCCTCCACCAAGACTATCTCCGTCTGCTGGTGTTGGAGATGCCAGACTCTCGACGGGTGATGATACTGAGGTGATTTCAAGAAGGTCTGGTTGCCCTGACGAGGTCACACTGCTGAGAACACGCATGGATTTACTGGGAGAAGTTGGAGCTTGGGTTGTGGAAAAGTGAAAGGTTGATGTGGAACTGGGCAATGTAAAAGCTGTGAGAATTTTTGGTGCAACACTGGTGACTTGCTTGAAGAGCTTGTACACTAATAAAACCTGAAAAATAGGCAACAACAAGGCAATATTTTAAAACTAAAAGACACTATATCAGTGATCCACTGAAATTTGCAAAAATAGCTTAAAGGTGAAGGAAAGGTCTGTAGAATTATCATGTTATCTTTTCCAACTGAAAAACTGGCAGAAAAGGAAGAAAACAGCAGTGTTCAAAGATATGAATCTCCATTCAATTACATATTGTAGTAAGTGTCTGTACGGACAGTAATTAATGACTAAAATATCCGATTTTGTCCTTATTAGATTGCTTTTGGTCTTATCATTTGTCGGGTATGTTAGGATACCTATACTTGTTAAAGACTTACAAATATCAGATTTTTTATTTTTTTTAATTTTTTGTTAGCAAATCATTGATAGCGCCTTTAATTTGTCTGAGAATCCTGGATATTAAAGGCATGGTCAGCAATATTTTAAGGAAAATTATTTTCATGACAACAGCTTTAAAAATATATCACCACTCGATAACTTAAAAGGTACAACAAGAGATTTTGGGGCATCCATATATTGTGTCGTATGTGTGATTTTTGTATCAATAGATTACTTATCTTGTATTTGGTTACAGAAATGCCTTGAAAGTGAAAACAAAAGCCGATTTTGGTCTGCTTAGTTTCAATATAAAGCATAGACTGAATTCAGTATTTGCTCCTATAGTTAAATGGGAAATTTCAAAATTTTTGTACCAATTTCAGAACACTAAAATGACAAATTACCCCTTACCTGTGGGTGTGAGAAACTGGTTACAACAGCTTGCATATCAGCATGAATACAAAGACCAAGACCCGGTCTGGATGCAGAGGGAGTAGTGGCAGATGCTGTAACACCAAAAGTGGCTGCCATTCCCATGGGATGCAGTAAATA
>JAMKCH010013997.1:0-31738 GCA_023653785.1 Ophioderma brevispina | reverse complement strand
ACCACCGAACCCAAAAAGACATCAGCTGGCCGAGGCTGATAGCTGATTCCTGACCTACAAAAGCGGGTCAATGAATAGACACGACCGGCGGAGACTTACGTTGATAGGTGCGAGTTTTGCGGCGGCCAACATTTTGTGCACTTGTGCAAGGCACTACAGTTGCGTGTCAAAGGAGTGAACATTCAGAAAAAAAAAAAATATTAAAAAATATTTCCGTGTTCAATTTTCCCTAAATACACTGATGAAGGCCTAATGATTCTCTAGAAATTTGCCGTTTACCCAATCTCATTGGGCCCCTAGAGCCAGAGAATCAATCCAATTAAGCACAAACGAATCTTCTTTACAACATTAGTAGTTAAAGCACCAGAAAGCTTGGCCTTGGGGCCAAATTCTCAAATTACATTTTCATTCAAATTTTGCGCATAAGAATTTCGTAGATAGAAACTGAGCACAATTGCGGGTTTGCATAGATCAAAGTCCATATTAGAGAAAGACAATGGTTTAGTTCTGCATCGCCTTAATTCTCTGACACTGCAATAGCACAGGCAAACCACACTTCTTCAAAAGATTTCCGATCCATGACACGTTCCATTAGACCGTTTGCTAGTTCGATATTCCGCCATTCTGATTGAATTCAAATGGGCATCGGAACCCTCTTGTCAAAAGAGCATTGTACATGCACGAACCTGTGCAGTAATTGGTTGGATTCTTGGCGTGTGCATCGCAATGGAGTAGCGGTGCCCGGCGGCTACCTAGACTCCTTTATAACTATTGTTGAGTGTCCGGTAAAAGGTTGTTCGTTGGTTAAGATGAAAAAAGGGCTTTTAAATTTAGTAGACTACTTTAATCCTGGATATTGTTTTAATCTGGTAAGTAAAAATGCATTGGATTTGGTTTGCATAATTTCAAAGAAGTTTGACAGATTAACTATGAACAGTAGTACTGATTGTAAAAAGCTGGCATTATATCTCAGATTAAAATTAAATCGTTACACATTGAGGCATTGCTTCAAATGGCTGGTTCTCACCCTAGAACCATCAACAGCCATAATTCACCACTGAAGAGCATTAAGTTGACAACTTTAATTTAGACCAGAAGTCAGGTAGAATCAATTCGTTGTGTTCTTAAGCAATAGTCGCTATCAAACAATAAACAATAAATGAATGTGACATATACCAGAGACATGGAGTGAGTAAATGGAAATGAGGGGAAACAATTGTGGAGAAAAAAAACACCAACAACATAATTTAGCCCCCCCCCCCCCAAGAAAAAATCCAAGCACGGCAAAGAATACATCACACTTGAGGCCATCATCTTTTAAACCGTATCACGCGAGGATTGATCTTGATGGCCTCTGTACCACATCCGTAGAATTGATGCACTCCTCTTATATATCTAAGTAGTGCCCACTGAAAATTGGTTCTGCCAACCGGTCACGTCCTAGATAGATTTGTTCACCGTGCTCCTTACCCAGAACAACTTCCCCTGTTCGGGAAAACTCTAAAATTGCGTTTTCTGACTTGTTGCACCTTTTTTGCGCCCCTCTGTATTAAAAAGGTCCCTTCCCGTCGCTAATAGCCCTCATCCACAGAAACCCCAGATTTACCAGTGCCTGTCTTTTTTCTCCTTTAACCCTGTGAAATCTAGAGCCAAAGAATATTTTGTTCTGACAAAAATGTGCCGCGATTTTGGTCGACCATATAAAATTTTAGCGCTCACGGGACTTACAACAGTCATATTATTATCTCTCACATCAAAACGGTTTGAAACATATCGAGACGCGAAACTGTTTACAGATGGGGTTTGTTGAGTTGAGGGCCAATCTATCAATATGAAAACTTCACATCCTAAAATCGGACCATCCCCCTTTAGTTCGGCTATAGGGGGATGAAAAGACATGTCTGGACGATTTCCTGATTGCAGCGGGGTGGGCGCTTGTCATGATAATGGCCTTGCTCTAGCTTGTAATTCAAAGCGCATTATAAATACGGTTAGTTAGTTAGAAATTCGCGATAGTCCGGTAAGGGAGGGTTTTATTTCATTGCATTTGAGTTTTGCAAGCTCGTGGGTACATAGATTGGATAGCAGTGGACAGGGCGTCTAAACACATGGGAGTCATCTTCTTACAGACTGACAGATCCTGCAGTTCGATTCCCGTAAGGCTATTCATATACAATCATGGCGTGGTCGAGGTCAAGTCCGAAGTGCCGCCTGTGAGAGTGATTGCTGAAAAAAAATTTCCACCAGAGACGTTTACAACACACCAACGAGAATAACAGACCGAGAAACGATGGACAACTCTACCGTCCGATTCGCAGCTCTAAGATTGTAAGACCCTTATCAGAACCGGATGAGATCTTGCTTGTTCCTAACATGTTGACATTATCATTTTTATTCTAGAGAGGGTTTAGATATCATATTCGAGGCGTGTACCTGTATTAATCGAAAATGTGGCTTTTTTGCAAACAAAAATTCCAGGTTCCCTTTGGAACTAAGCCTTCGGCTTAAAGGGTAAATCCTGTGTAATCTCCATATTTTTATTCTGTAGATGCTTGTCATTGAATGGTAATTTTGCCTTGTTGTGGAGATACCGAATAAAAATCAATCAAATCAAATCAGGTTTTACGTACAAACAAATACCGTCCGATACAAATACATGTACCGTATGGCACTGAATACGGTCTATTGCCGAAAGCTGGAGAATTACCTCACACTTAATAATACTTACTCTGCCAAATTGTTCATAGTTATTTACCGTGTGAAAAAATGAAAAAAAAAAAAAAAAAACAAAGGCGACTCAGAAATTTTCCCCGAGAATGACAGACCCTCAATTTCTGTTGTTGTACAGTACATAATGCTTTTCCAGCATACTACTAAATCACTGAGTGGAGAGCTAAATCTCAACGTTACACTAACTTTAAAATTCGTACCGGATTTTTTTGTGTAGGCACGTATCTTACTGGCAACTGTTATACTCTCATAAAGGTTTACTACATCAAAACGAAAAATGCGGATTCATCTCAAACTTTTGGGGAGTAACATCTTTAGTTGAGATGACTAACCACGCACACATCACACACACCCACACCCACGCACACACACCACACCCACACACACACACACACACACACACACCCACATCACACACACACACCCACCAACATACTTGTACACACCAGCCGAATGCGACTTTGAGTTTATACCGGTAGAACGCGTACATTTTTATTTTACTATCCCAACGGGGAACTCAGCTATTAGGCAGTTTGGCCGTGAGCTGGTCGCGGTATTTATAAAGTAATAAATCAGCAGTGACATCAACCCGGCACCATGCACTCCACTTGCACACCAACCGAAATGTATACCGTCAAATCGCGGAACATCACAAAGATGGTGGAAAAAATTGCACTGGTGGCAATTAATCAGTCACCAGACCGGAAAAAGAAAACCATAATAATTCTAACCGCGGACGTCCCCGTTTCCCGTGTGTCCGCGGTTAGAAGTGCTTCCTCATGGTGTGTGTCCGCCGCGTTTGTCAGGGCTCCAAACACACACACCACACACCAGACACACACCCCTACACACCCACAACACAGCCCTCCACACACACACACACAGTCCCACTTTGCAATTGAAGTCTGGAGGCGTAGTGCCCTTATAGTATTTATATTAGGCCTATCATATGAGAGCTGATTTGACAAAACATTTCTAAATCAGTCATAAAAATGACAGATATTTTGCAAACCATTTCCGTTACGTGTGATGCCAATTTAGTATACAAAGATGAGAGCTTTGATCTTGATACACAATACTACGTTTAACGTGACCCCTTACACTTTAATAACGTTTAACGTGATCCCTTACTGTTAATAAAACGGTTAAGTTTACGTGATCCCTACCTTTAAAACCGTTTAACGGTGTTACAATATTCCGTCGCCCCAAGGGAAGAGTACTAGGTTGTATAGTGGTGGTTCGAGAAAGAAACTATTTTGGAGAATTAAACAAATTACTCTCTCACAGTGTTTTTAAAAACAAAACAAACAAACTATGCAAAAACAAAGGAAACCAACATGCAATTAAAAAATGGAGCTTATTATCACGGTAACGATTTTAGAAAATTCCGCCTATTTTTCAGAGGTGATCCATGACGTTTTAAGATATGGACGATGAAAGGTATTCTATTTACGCACGTATACTTGTTTTGTTATTTCCATACAGTTGCAGACATTGTCTCGAATAGTTTTCACGCCAGTTTAAACAGACACACCTCTTTCACAATGGAAGCTTATTTCCCTATGTAATTTGCAGAAGAAAAATACTCAATAACGTTTGCACTGCTGAGATCGCCAAGCACATCAGACGGCGGGGCGCGTCACGACGAAACAGCACAGTGTGAACACACAATGGTTCCATACTCAACAATATTACGACTTCAGTAATTAAGACTTCTTGTGATTACATCACATAAGATGATTTGCATGACCTAAGCCCGTCTCTCTTCCAAGAATGCCGCCTTTTATATGAGAAAGGTCCTTGTATCAAATCTGTGACGACAACTCTTCTGACTGTCAGTTAAGTTACCTGACAAATGTCTTGCAGACAATGGAGTTGAGACAGTATTTCATTTTCTGACACCACAGAGCTTTGTGAATGAAGTAACCGAGACATGTAAAGCTCAAATCGCAAATGATGTATTTGATATTTCAAATTATTTTTCGCCTGAACAATGGATTTCACATGGATTTCTTCGAAAAAAATACGGTGAGCGACGGCAATAACATCATTTCGGCCTGAAATTGGACATCAAAGTTAAATTATTTGACAACTACTTAGAATCTGATGGTTTGTATCTTGCTATGGGTACTGCCGTAGCAATTTTGATCATTGTCTTATAACAACGGCGGGCTCCTTCTTATTACAATCATTACAAGCATTAACATGGTAATATTCCTTATTTGTCGCGTACTGTCACTTACAGGTTGTCGTTCAACTGTCTTCGTCCCCTTCGTCAATATCCCTTACTGTTTCCGCCCTCCTCATTGGCATTGTGTGTGCTGATGATACAGTTGTCTTCATGATCTGGAACAAATCCACATCAGATCTTCCTAATAAAGATCGTGCAACGATCTTGCATGAAGACCTTACGGCCACGCGGTCAGTAACTATTTCGTTCAAATTTTTACAACTGGTTCGGCTCTCTATAGCAATATAATCAGCTCCATCACTGCCATCAAATGCTTCGCCGTTTTTTCAGGAACGGCTATCATGGCCAATTTTGTCTTTACAATTACATGGCTGCCAGTAGTGGTTGTTATGGACGACTGGTGCAATGAACGTTGTTGCGGATGGCGTCAAAAGATTTCGAAAGCAATGAAAAGTGTTTTGACACCTCTATGTAAGGTGTTTGACAATTTTTTTGCAATGTATCTTCCTATGTTTGTTTTCAATCTACGATATCTCTGGATTGCCGTGTTTGCACTTCTTGGAATTGCGGGTGCATATATAACCTTTGTCTGGCCCAAGTTGAAGCTCCCTACTCAGGAAGATTTCCAAGTATTCTATTCAGATCATCCTCTGGAGAAATATGACCAAGTGTACAAAAAGCAGTATGACTTTGAACAAGACCAAGATAATTTACTACCATACATTGTTGTGTTCGGGGCAGTTCCTGAAGATGATCGTAGTACTTGGGACCCTGACTCCGAATCAAGTAAAAATGTAATATTACTTGAAAACTTTGATGTTAGCGAACCGAAATCTCAGGAATGGCTGCTTAATTTCTGCAGTGATATGAAGAAGGTGTCCTTCGTCAGCAAGCATCATGAATCACACTGCTTCATTGATGTTGTCAAATCACACATGGAGAGGCCATGTTCTGACGATTTTCCCTATTCCATGATCCCTGATACGTGTTGCAATCGAACTGATTTCCCTTATCCCAAATCGGATTTTCAGATCTGTGCACCCATAGTGTGCGATATGCTTGAGGGGTGCTCAGGTTCGAGCGGAGAACCTTTTTATATCCCCTATGGGCCACTCTATTCAGGATCAAATAATACTATTGCAGCTCTTTCAATTATAGCTACGAGTACATACAAAGATGGCCTAGATTACGATGAGATACATGAGTTTTGGACTGTGGCGAATTCGTGGACTACTAATCAAATTACAAAGGCGCCACCAGGAATGCGCGGAGGTTGGTTTATCACAAGTGGCTGGTACCAAATAGAATTTTACGCTCTTCAGAGGGGCTTGGCAACCGGAGCTCTGAGTCAATGTGGATATCTCTGTTGATGCGCTTTAGTTTTGTTTCCTTCTTACAACTCGTCCGCCTGATTTATGTATATGCCATTTTTCTGTATCAAGGAAAGTCTTTGCTGACTATGGATCCTTAGTCTCTTCTCGGATGGCAATTAAAAATATGGAATGCTTTTCTTTTCCATTGCCGTCGGCTTGTCTGTGATTTTACCATACACTACGGCGGAGTCGCCTACGGATCGCGCCTGTGCACGATAAAAAGGGCCCAGGAGTGAATTTGCGCTAAAGAAACTCGTTCGGCCATCACTGTCGCGGCTCTTTCGACGTTCTCTTCAGGTGCCATGATGATGCCGGCCTCAGTGCTTAGCTACTCCCAACTTGGCCGTCTTCATGATTCTAGTAATGTCCATAACTGGCATACCAACTTCTTTTTTCTGTCTCTCTGTCCGTCTCTTGACCATCTAAGAACATTGGACAAATATCACTACCAAATTGTACGCGCTGTAACCAAACATCACAACGATAAATCAATAGACATACTCTGCCCTGGACAGAACTGAGAAGTTGTGATTAGGTCGATTGTCATGAAACAGTGCATTTGGGAAAAAAACACACCACATAACACCAAACTTTCTTAAAATTGTATGTTTTTAATGTTTTAAACATTTAGTATTCCAACTCCTCTTACGTTTCTGAACAGTATGCACAGGTTCAACGTTTTCGAAGTCTTTTTAATAGTCATTTTGAGCCAAAGCCAAACTATTTTCCCGCTGCGCATTAATGTTTACCTTGGAAATAAGACACACAATCAATATCTGTGTGAAGGATAACGTATAAACAAGGTTTGTTTTCACAGACTATGTTTTGTATTTAAAAAATGCAAAAAATAAATTGAGAATCCAAGGAAACGAACATTACATAATTTCTACATATTGTGAACATTTGGTATTTTCTTTGGTATTGTTCATTTTTTTAAATGATGTTTTTGTTCTCCTACTTTTTCCGATGTTGCAAGCCCAAATGTCCAATAAAAGAAAATACGAAACTGTCAACTATATATATGCCCGAAATGCAGCTCAACGCCTCCTATCAAAATATTACCGCTTTGTTCCAATACACTTTTTTAAAAGTGTTATTAACCAAAGACAAAAACAAACAAAAAAATACGCCTGAAAATACACTGTTTTCATGAAAATCGATCTATATTCACCAATTTTCTGACAATCTTTTGATAATAGAGATGGACGCACCTGGTACAATGATCAATGTAATTCGTATTACAAAGATATGCGCTTGGCTCGTCGAAATAGTTTTCTTATTAGGTCCAAGAACAAAAAGTTTTTGTCTCGAAGACTGCGCGCATAAAATTGCTTTTTGACCTCTTTTTTTTTAGTTTACAAATCACTTTAAATTTTTGTTTGAAAAAAAAATTCAGAAAAAAATGAAAAATTTGGCGTCAAAGCGGCCGAAAATTGAAAAAATGGGCCAAAACTGCATTAAAAAAAAAGAACAACCGCATTTCGCATTAAGCATTTTTTGTAAAACAAAAAAAAACGAATTTCGCATTGCGATTTTCACAATTTCTTCTGAGACAAACTTGTTTTTTTTTGGCCTTATCCCCCTGTGCTTGAAAAGCAGTAGGGGGATTTTTTTTTTTGGGGCCGAGGCACCATGTCCGTATGTATGTATGTATGTATGTATGTCTTATGTATGTCTGTGTGTGTTTTTTTTTTTTTTTTTTTTTTTTTTTTTTTTTTTTTTTTTTTTTTTTAATTAAACCAAACTTTGGGTCAAGGTGCCGTAGGGTTCCGGTCATAATGTTGATGATGTCAGAAGTCTAGACCAGGTCAAAAGTCATCTGAGGTCCTGTTGCACATGCATGAATGTGTGTTCCAGTTTGGCTAGGTTTTCGTTTTCAGGTCTTGTTCGCAAGTTTAAGTCCCGATTTAAACCAGTAATCATGCTTTGAAGTTTCCGATACGCGATCATCCGGATCATACGCAATTATAATTAAAAATTGGATGATAATTTGCGCCAAATTTTATTGGTCTTGCTATGAGTTTTAAAAGATTGGGCTCGACTGCATCTCGCCCAATATTTTTGCAACTCATAGCTCGACCAATAATTTGGGCTGAATCAATCCATTTTATTACAACTTGGGTTCATTTCATCAAACGTGTGGGGTTACGGTGCAGTAGGGGTTCCTACATATATGTACATGTCAGATCATGGACCATGGTCAAAGTCATATGATAAGTCATGACACCAACTCCTGACCCCCATGCCCTGCACTGAAACACCCTGTCAGCCAACTAACCAACTTGTTGATACTGCCATCTTTGCCGGGGGGCGGGTAGCGCATGGAGTTTTTACTTGTTGTATTTTTTTATGTTTTTAACGCTTGAAATCATCGGCCGGTAATTTCAATCCCCAAATTTACCGTTTCACTGCATGTTCCATCAGGTTTGGAAATCTTAGGAATTATATTATGCTCCAATCCCTTCTTCTTCGTCTTGCGTATGAGGCAGCATCTGAACTATGTGTAAAACGTTTGGACCAGACTCACTGTTATTGATTGGGGTTTGATAAATCTGTGTCCACCGGTTGATGAAAGGTAGGGCACTAATATTTGAGAATGTGATCCGCAGCCTATGATGGAGAACCACATTGGCGGCTGCGATGGCCGCAGCCCCCCATCAGTGCAGATTGCTGTTGAAGCGACGACTCCTGTACGCATCCGGTTTAAGGTGACCCTTTCCTTGCGTGGGAGATTGTTTTTTTGCTGCCCAGGTGGTTAGTTCTGTCTTAGGTGAATAGAGAGTTGATCTGATTTTGGAGTATCTAGCCAGGCTATTCCATGTCTGTAGGATGTGAAAGGGGAACTGGAGAGTTTTTAGCAGCGTGTCGGCAGAAAGGTCGGCGAGAGTGAAATCTCTGTCTACCAAGTGTGGTGTGATTCTTTAACACTGTATGAGCAGGTGCTTGTTTTTTGGGTTCCCCCAAACAGGGCCTTCTTTCTCTTAGTTTGTGCTGTGGTGGTGTCTCTCCGAAGTACTGTCAATTGCAAGGCCTGAAAGCCTGGTATATCCGATGGAGTGAGGACGCATCACCAGTAATGGTTCTCAGTCCTCGTTGAGTACTGTGTCCAGCTTCTTTGTGTGAGAGCTGTTGCACCATGCGGGGCGGCAATATTCAGCATGCTGTAGACCAGAGTCAAGGCGGCGGTGCGTAGGGTCGTTGGGCTAGCTGGCACCCCGTGAAGATCGCAAGTCGCACAGGAGGTTATTCCCTCTCAATACCTTGGCGCATCCGGACTCGAGGTGCTGCCTGTAAGTAAGCTGCCGGTCAAGAATCACTCCCAAGTAGGTTGGAGTAGGATTGATGCAAGGCGCTCCATTGAGGTTGATTTAAAGCAGGCGATGAGCCTCTTTTGGTGTTGAGGTGGAAAGGCTGTATCGGTGGTCTTGGCTTCGCTCAGTTCAGTTCCTCCAAGTCTTGAGATATGCTGCAAGTAGGGCCATATCTGCAGTAAGTGTGCTTTCTACTTCTGTCCAGCTACTGTTCGAGTGGAGAAGGGCAAGATCGTCGGCGTAGCCATATTGTCTAGATGTTGTTTGAGGTAAATCGCTGATATACAAGTTGAACAGCTTAGGAGCCAGTACAGATCCTTGTGGTACTCCGTTCCTCAGACGACGCAGACGACTACTCTGCCCATCACTGGTCTTGAGAATAAAGCTACGGTTTTCAAGCATGTTACATATGAATTGTACAAGGTGATGATCCGGGATGGTCCTGAGAAGCTTGAGTGTCAGACCCTCGTGCCACACGGTGTCGTATGCTGCAGTAAGGTCCACCAAGATGACGCCTGCCTTACGGCGCTTTTCAAAGCTTTCCTCAATATCGTTTGTGAGTTTTACAATCTGGTGGACAGTGCTCCAGCCACGGCGAAATCCTGCTTGTTCGTCAGGCAGGTGGGGTTCGACGACGGGCTCCAGCCGGGCCAGGATCTTCCTCTCAAGAAGTTTGAAGGAGACACACAGTAGTGATATTGGGCGGTAGTTCTTAGGGTTGTCGACAGGCTTGTTTGGTTTGGGGAGTGCGATGATAGTAGCTCTCCTCCAGATCTTGGGTAAGGACTGGTTGGTAAGGCAACATGTGTAGAACTCCTGGAGCCAATCTCGACATCGTGTGCCGCATTGCATCAGGAACTCTGCTTGTATGTTATCAGGCCCCTGGGCCTTTCCACTCTTTAGTTGGCTGATAGCAGAGGTAAGCTCATCTAGTGAGAAGGATGTTGAAAGTGACCCGTCCACGCCGGGGGGTCGATGAAGTTTGGTGATCTCTTTTTTGACAGAGCGAGTTTGATCCTTATCAATCTTCTTGAAACGACCATTTGCGAGGAGTTGCTCAGCAATTGAGTTGGCAGTCACTGGACATTTCGATGGTTTGGGAATTCTGCCGGTGAGGCGGTTTATAGTCTTCCAGGCCTTCCTGCTGGAGTGAGTGAAGTCAATTCCTTGGACCGTCTCCTCCCAGCGCTCACGGCGTTTCCTGTCCAAGCAGTTTGTCAGATCTGAAGCCTTGGATGATGCTTCTTCCCCGAGTTCAGAATTCAGGAAATCATTGTAAAGAGTATTACATTCCTCATCCCAGGATGGGATATAACTGCGACGGCAGCCACGTGGGATGGTCTTCTTTGCTATATTAATAAAGAGTTTACACAGTGCTGTGTAAGAATTGTCCAGGTTGGAGGAGGTTGGTTTCGGGAGGTTGGGCACTTCTGAATCCACCAGGTTCTTGAACTGGTCCCAGTCTGCCTTGCGGAAGTGCCATCTTTTCACTGGCTTTGTTGGTACAGGCCTTGCAAGGCTCTCCTGAGCGATCAGTGATGGTCTGTGTTGGGACTTCGGAAAGCGGTCGAGAACAGTACGGTGAATGGAGATGGTGTCCATGTTTGCAAAAGCAAGGTCAGGGTTTTAAGACGTATTCCACCTTCCAGAGTAGAAAGTGTCTGGTTGCTTGGGGTCGTGCAAAAGTTGAACGCCAGATTTTGAGGCCCAGTCCTCTAGGGTAGCTCCATCAGGGTTGGTATTTCTGTAACCCCAGGTATGACTGTTAAAGTCGCCAGCGTAAATGCAAGGTGCACCATAAGTTGGTAGAGAGTCTGCTTGAAGCCGATGGTTAGGTGGCTTGTAGACATTGGTGACATGAACACCTGCAATTGGGGTCGTTGCCCATTCCAGGGTGGAGTCTACAGGTGAGGTTGTAATTTGTTTCCATTGGGCCGAGTTACTAGCAAAGGTGGTGGTCCCATGGGTAGCGCTCTCGGTGTGTGCAGCTAGGGTGTAGCCGCAGATGTTAAGAATGGAACTGTCAGTAGCGTGTATCTCTTGGAGGAGAATCGCAGTGACTTTATGCGTATGTGTGAGGTGTTCGATGATGTTTATCTTTGCCCTAGTGAGACCTTCCACATTTAGTTGGAGCACTGAGATGCCATCTGACTTGACATCTGGTGATGCATGCCCTAATAAGGGCACGTGTGCCAGACTGGCATCAGATAGTGTCCTCTGACGGGGCATAACTAAAATACAGTGAGATAAAAAAAACAACAGTGAATTAAAAAGACGGTGAATTAAAAAAGATAACAGATGTTAGCGTAGCCTCAGTTGATTATAATTCGCCTGGAAAAATCAGTTACCGGGCTTCACCACGAGGAGGTTGATAATCTTGAACCCCTAAGTAGGCGTATAGAAACATATGTCCAGCGGTAGATCCATAGGATGTTGATTCTGATCTTGCACAAGAGAGTAAAATTGGTAAATGTTTCATACGGAGTTAAAAGGTTTATTATAGACATATTCCTCAGGTCCTATAGATTTAAAAAAAGTATAGTTTGCTATATCCAGGACAATTGATTTGAACAAAGCAGACTTAAAGTTGTTCACGGTAATCCGGGTGTATTTTTTAGAATACACACATTCTTCTCAAATTGGCCTCTAATTCATCATGCTTTTGGAGAGTAATGTCAAATACCCCATGATGACCTTTAACAGTTTTGCCCTGTCGTTCAAACATAAAATAGCGTAGATATAGCAAACTACACTGTTGCTCATAAAGCAATAATCATACTAGAGTAGTGATTACACAATGAGTCACCACTACCCAGGTGAAGTGAATATCCATGCATAATTTTGAATTACGTAACAATGCCTTTTGCCGGGAACTATAAAGTGCCCGACGTGTGTTGTTTGTTTGTTTTCCCTGCTCCAAGCCTGTGTACAAAGGGCCCATTTTTCAGAGTTGGTTGTTACCTTAACAAAAACTGCCACAGAGGTTCCCTAGGCTATGCCTCGTCCAACGGCATTGTCAATACGCCGAAAAGTGTTTGCACTCCGACGGGAAGGGTGCAAACAAGCCAAAGTCGCTCCTCAGACGACATCGAGAGGTGGGTCATTTGAGGCCACGAAAATCTTCAGGACTACCACGATTGACTACCAGACGAGATGATCGCCGACTGCTTAATCTATACCGTAGAGCCCGGAAAATGCCAACCAGCCGTCTTCGTCGTTTGTGGAGAAGACACTATGGAATCAATGTATCCCGCCAAACTATAAATCAGAGATTGCTTCAACGTGGTTAACGAGCAAGACGAACGACCAAATGTCCACACCCAACCGTTCACCACAGAGTTGATCGACTTCGCTGGACTAGGGAGCACAGAAGACTACATCCCGAACACTGTCGAAATGTTGTGTTTATGGACGGGAGCGAGCCGCTACATCATTGACCATCAAGATTGAAGACAAAGGGTTTGTCGATTACGTGGTGAGAACCTCCGAGATGACTGTATTCAGAATCGACTCAAGATGGTAGCGGCTCAGTGATGGTATGGGCCGGTATTCATTATGGAGGAAAAACATCACTGGTGGTGTACCTGGACATTCTGGAAAACCACTGTCTGCCACATGCAAGAAGGGTTTATGCAAACCATTTTCGGCTGCAAGAGGACAACGCCACCCGCACAGGGCCGCTGTAGTGAGACAATTTCTTGAGGTAGAAGGGGTGGAGCAGATACAATGGCCTGCTTGCTCCCCTGATATGAACCCTATCGAGCATGCCTGGGATGCCTTAGGTCGAGCCATCAATGACAAGGACAATGGTCCTCAAACTCTACAGGAGTTAGCTCAGGATGAGTGGGAAGCCCTGCCCATTGACATCATAAACAACCTTGTGGACAGTATGCCGCGACGTCTTGACGCACTGATTCACTAATGACGCACTAATGACACAGTTCGTAAAGGGTTATCTGTGGACTAAGTTCATGGTGATCTGTTCGGAAGAGACTGATCAATCAAGTAGTGTAGCGATATTCACCCTAGATATCATAAATAACTCACACTGTAAGAATCATTTCATAAAATGTGGTAAAATAGTTTATTCCAACTTTATGAGCAATAGTGTGTTTCACCTGTTAATTTATCACCCCTTCCCTATCTCAAAATGGTCAAGATACCAAAGTTGTATTATCGAGATTGTAAATCAGCAGATAAATGTTGCCTAGAAACCATCAAACAATTAGTGCAAGATCATATTAGTCTTCCGGTTGCTACCATAACGCATCTTGTCGTTTAGAGAAAATCGATCCTGATGAATAACAGGACGCGGCCCGTAAACGTTATTTCCCTTGTAAATAATTTGCACACTTTGCTGAATATGAAAAAAAAAAAAATCAAAATTGGTTAAGAAAATCATTTAATTAGGAAGACTGTCCATTTCATGGAATTGGACATGAGAAAGGTCATTGAAGTTATCGATTTGAGTGTCTTATCGACCATATTACAGTTTGAAATTCCCCTTCGAGATAGCGAGTGATATGTATGAAATATACCCAAATGTACAGTAATTTTCAAACAGGTTTGCTACATTTATCCCGATGATATGCAAAATGACACAGGAAAACCTAGGCCTGCAATATATCATTGTTTGTCTGTGTATAAAACATTGACACCGAGATTGAATCACCCAATTGATTCAAAGAGACAACACGCAAGGTTATTCTGTAGTCATTGTACGAAAATGCAGTTCCAGGACTCGTTGTGCTGCCCGGAGAGACGATGCATGGGGGAACCTCTTTTGCTAGTAAAAATGTATATATAAGGGGAGAAATTGCACAAATGTTGCAAAAACGCTTGTTTATGGCATTTTATATCGGAAATAAATTATTATTTAGAAACAAACTATGTATCATAACAATATACTTTGTAAAAAATAAACCATTTTCTAGCGTTTCAATATTGATACCGAGTGTCTCCAAACTCCAAAAAGAGAACCCTCAAAGCGCCCTCTATTTCACGAAGAGTAAAAATCAAACTATAAAAATATACACATCTGAAAAGAACATTTCGTAAGAATCCGACAACGAAAACATCTTTCCAAAAGAACACATATTAACCGAGTTATGGCCAAGTGAAAACTTGTACAACTTTTTTTTTTATCGATGGATTGTTACTCTTTTAGTTGTCTTTAGACAATGCACATTCTCCAAGCACATTCTTTTGTTTATGGTTTCTTTTGTTCTTGCGACAAAGGTCAGTTCTGATATTGTAAGGGTTAGTTACAATTATTAGAAATTCCAAGATCTTACCTCATTCTTCTTTACTGCGCTGCTCTGCCCTCAAAATGGCTGACTCTAAGACGGATGTAGGCTCGCGCTCTCTTTTCCATTTCAATAATCGACTTGCGAATCAGTCTTGTCCGTCGGATGTTATTCTGTTGCGAAGTTATGGCAAATTTGCTGGTGGTCCCAAAGTGTAATAACAACACGAAGAACAATAGAGGAAAAATGCCCAAGAAAAACAAAAGTCCAATACAACATGATGATCTCGTCGATAAAAGCATCCCACGGACAAGAATGGTTCACACGTCGATTATTGAAATGGAAAAGAGAGCGTAAGCCTACATCCGTCTTAGAGGCCGGCAAGTGGAGGCAAAGCAGCGCAGTAAAGAAGAATGAGGTAAGATCTTGAAATTTGTATAATTGAAGTAACCTTTTCAATATCAGAACTGCCCTTTGTTGCAAGAACAAAAGAAATCATAAACAAACAAATGTGCTTGGACAATTGTGCATTGTCTAAAGACAACAATCCGTGGATAAAATTAAAAATTGGTACTTTCCTTTTGGAAAGATTTCTTTGGTGTCGGAATCCTAACGAATGCACTTTTCAGATGTGTATTGATTTTTATGGTTACTTTGAAATAGAGGGCGCTTTGGGTTCTTTTTTAGACACCCGGTATTTGTAAAGAATAGGGCGATATACACAGCACCCAGAAATGTTATATTTAAAACTTCAATAACACCGTGTATATTTAGTCTTACAATCCCATACTTTACACAAGTGTAATATTCATAATTATTTTACAATGTTAAGAACAAATATGAAACCATATAACGTTTTTATTACACTTATAAAGGAATGGTGTCAACATTTTTGCTACTGTTTGCTAAAATCTATCATTTAACAAAACTTAAAATTGGTGTATGCTGTTATAAAAGTATAAAACTGTATCATAATGGTCAAATGTACAAATTATGTTGTTATATTTAGCATTATTGATAAACATGAAAAAAATGACAAGCTGACTCTATACCTAGATTATTGAAGTAGTGGTGACGGTTAAAATGGTTTTAGTCAATTGCGTGAGATTTTGACCACCACTTATGCTCCTGGAGCATATGTTGTGGCAATCTTCCAGAGCGGCGCTATTCATTATTTGGGGTGCTGATCACAATAGCAGTATCGATTTATTCCGTAAATGTTATCAAGGATTAAAATTGCAAATCTGGCGCATCAATTCTAGCTGGTCTTGTGGTTGGGTAGATGACTTTACGATACAATGGTATGGGGTTTGAATCCCACGCCTGCTTCTTTTGAAATATATAAAATTTTCATTATATTTTTCAGATTAGAGGGGAAAACTCTAGGTCCAAAAAAGATCAGAAAAACCGATAGATTCCCTTTGATGATAATGAGGGAGACCTGTGAAAGTAATCATAGTCCGGCAGGTATCATAGTCCGGGCTCCATAGACGACAACGGAATAAAGCGTGAAACTAATGTTGCGTAAAGAGTCAACTGAATCGATTGCTCTATTGTTCACCATTGTTCCCGGACTGTGAACCCGGAGGACTATATCTCCTACCACAAGACCTGCCCCTGGAACATATTTGGTGCATTTTTGTCTTACCATTCAGTACTGACCGCATGGCCTTGGCAACCCTCCGACTGATATGGGCCAACCGCAGGACTATATGCAATAGGCAGCCACGCCATTGGGCAAGCGGCCCACATTGCAGAATTACAATGCATACATATGTGATTAAATTCCAGACATGCAGGTGACCTATTATACTCGGTGTTTGCCAGATTCCAAGTCAATTACCTGGTATGAATAATAATAATGACTCATGCTATTCAAAAGAATGCTGTTGAGGGCTATTCTTAAAAAAAGTAAACCTTTTTGATAAAAAATTAAATTAATGGTATTGCAATTTTCTTTACAGTATCAGGTTAACCATCACTCCAAGTTTCCTGCATGATATTTTTAAGCAATATGTAAAACTCAAACACCCTCATTTGCATAAATGAACGGGCTTAATATTTTGTTGCATAAAAGTGAGATTCTTACACCATTTTGCTTCTTTAGTTTTATATTAAATAGTTATTCATTTTTGTTTGAAATATTACCTAAAAGTATTGTGTGTACTTCAATTTTTAAAATTATGTTGAAAAATTACAAATTTATAAGAAATAGGCAAGTAATTAACAAAAAAAATTAATTGACGTTGGTATGTCACACACGTGACCAAAAAGACAAAGAATTATTTATTACTGGAAAACCACTGTCCTAGTGATGTTCATATTTCATGTCAAAAGCCAGTTTGTGTGTACCTTCCTCTTACACAAAATAAATGGTTTAAAAATATATCTTCTTTCAAAAGTTATTAATGTGTTAAAGGCACTATCAGTGATTTTGCTAAATCAGCAAATCGAAAAAATTATCAAAAATCAGATTTTTGCATGTATGTAACAAGTACAGGTAGGCCTATCCTAACATACCCTGCAAATGATAAGAAACAACCTAATAAGGACAGAATCGGAGATTTTAGTCATTACTGTCCGAACGGACACTTACTACAACACGTAATTGAATGGAGAATCGTATCTTGGAACACTGCCGTTTTCTTCCTTTTCTGTCAATTCTACAGCTGCAAAAGGTAACTTATGAGAATTCTACAGACTTATCGTTCACTTTGAAGCTATTCCTGCAAATTTCAAATATTTTTCAAACCATTGATAGTGTCTTTAATTACTGTCACAAACGTGACCAGCACTCACAATTTTTGTATTTGAAGGACATAAATCTCAAGTCATATTGAAGAAGGTTTTATTATTAGTTAAAATATGAATTATGATCAGTTTAAACAAGAAAACAAAAATGAATTTTAATATTTTTAACCCCGATTTTCATGTGTATTTTGAAAGTTTGAGGTGAAGTTGCCAAATTTAGCAGACTTGCACTATTTCAACACAGGAAATCCGCATACTAGGAGTAGCATTGCTCTTTGCAGTTTATTACTGTTGCCATTGTGAAAAAGGTGTTTGAAATAGTAGAGAATATGGAAATACACAAGATTTTATTACAACTTCATTTTTGGTGCACATTAACAATGGTCACCAATTTTGTGTTATAAGTCAATGGAGATGTCACACACGTAACCACCAATGTCACACACGTGACCGTACTTAGTGATATGAATTTGTTAATTACCAAGTAAAGTTTACTTGATACTTTTAATTACCAACATTGTTGTAATGACAAAGTACAACTCTCTTTCTGAAATAACTATAAGAATGTGAGTACTTAAATAATCACAGATATTTACAGCTAAATTTTGAATTCCAAAAACCCCTTTTTGTTTGAGGTCACAAACGTGACCGAATTTTAATTTTGTCCTTCATGACAAATTACCAATCTGGCGAAATTGGAATCATTATTTTTGGTTAGGTTTGGACTAAAGGTTTATTTTACCAAAAGTATTAACAGAATGGTTATTTTGGCAAAAGAGCATTGGATTGAAAATCAAAATTTACCCTTTTTAGGTGACCGAAGAATGGCCCTTAACCTGATTATGTGGGTCCCCTATAGACGATGTAACATCTGACGTCACTTTGGTAGACATCGATAGAACTGCCAGACAATCCGAATTTACGGCTCGGGCTTTTCAAATGTTGCCAAATGAGGCTTATTAGACCATGGGACGTTGACCAAATAACCAACTGTACTACCAATTCTGCTGTCCCCATCGGGGGCTAAGGGAAAACCAAGTGTAATTCATATAAATTATACGATCACATAACTGTCTGTCCCGCACAGAAACTGGCACATTTTCTTTAAAATATATAAAATGTCACCAATGTCACCTCCATTTTTTCTTTTTCCCAATATCAGAGAACAATGGATATTGTATAGACTTCAGCACACCATGAGCTAAAGATATTATGGGCCGTTTGGTTAGGGCCCGTGTTATAGCCAGTGTTTACCACCTCCCACGATTCGGGTTGAGTGCAATACCCGTCCTCTCTCACATACTAACCAGTTTTACATTATAATATAGGTCGTTTACACTAAGTTTTCTTCTAAACCGCGGGTAAATTGAATAGAAATGAAGTTACGCAATAAGTTACGGATTTTGTTCTGCACAAGTTGTCAGGTCAAAGCTTGCCCCGCAACATTCTCTTATGAATGTATTTGTTCAATGTTTCTTCCCTTTTCGATAAAGGATTGAAAAACAGGCCACAGTTACTTGAACCCGCACTATAGAAGCTCAATCTTACTTATTTTGTGAATGAAGGTTAAGGTATTTTGTCCTGAAAGTACTCAGTCTAAATTGGAGAGCGTAACACTAAAATCTTTTCAGCTGCGCGTACAATATAACATGGTCCTGCACTCCCAGATGAAAGGGAATTTGAAGTGTTTTTCTACACCGTATAACCGTGCCGGTGATTGAATATCTTTAACTCCATTGTTTGCTGAAGTCTATGT
This sequence comes from Ophioderma brevispina, assembly GCA_023653785.1. Taxonomy (NCBI): domain Eukaryota; kingdom Metazoa; phylum Echinodermata; class Ophiuroidea; order Amphilepidida; family Ophiodermatidae; genus Ophioderma; species Ophioderma brevispina. The sequence continues at coordinate 12,380 of JAMKCH010013997.1, read as the reverse complement.
GGTATCCAGAGTCACGGATATTGGGGAAATGAAATTGACGTGACATGTTATTCTTTTTGCAAGAAATGTGCCTTTTTATTTTGTGGAACAGACGAATTATATGATTTTAATATTAATTATGAATTTACACTTGGTTTTCCCCTATCACCGCCCCCCTATGGAGACTACAAAACAACGGCATGAACGTGACGATATCGATCGGATGGACTTTGGAATTCATGCGGTCACATTCCCGAACAGCAGCTGGGCATGTGCGCGCTATCACTGCATCACCAGCTCTGCATCTGCATAAGCCCGGTTTTCTAAAGGTCGTAACGCTATTCATTAATGTGTGGTTATCTTCAAGGCCATTCCAAAGAAAACCAGTCGCTAATCGACTTATAAACAAACCTTGTAAACAGATGTCGCATTGTTTATATATAGTTCTCGGTATGACCAACTTGGCTTAACACTTAAGTGCCTAAGGTGTTTTCACTCACGTTGGTGCCTAAGGGGGGGTTCCATGGAACCCCCCCCCCAAGGAAACCACTTTCCCGATGGAATTTTCAAATGAAACTCATACCACCTTTGAGGGGCATAAGACAAGGCCACAGGTGCAATATAAATGAGTTCCGGTTTATCGTCTGGAAATTAGGGGCAAATCATTGTTTTCGAAATGCGTCAAAATTGCTCAAAAAGTAGTATGATTTTTCCGCGACCTTGCTTCCATAGCATACACATTGCAAATCATTTTGATGTTTATATTAGAAGGACCAATTTACAAATATATAACACAAATACTACCATTTTGTACATTCTTGTATTTTTTGTGGGGGCAGTCATATTTGCCATAGGTTTGTACAGCAATGGCGCGCAGTCGTTCAATGATGGAATCGCTTCTTTTCAGCACATAAAGGGTTAATTATTTTTTCTGATTATGTAATTTGTTTCATGCATATGAACATACATAAGCAGAAAAATATTTCTGGCAACAGGGTTTGCCCATTTTTATTTTTAAAATCACACTCCCGTTGGTGCCTAAGGGGGGGGGGTTTCCTAGGGACCCAAGCTAATTATCTCATTAACGGGCAAGACATTTTAGTAATTTTTTATGGAAAGAAGCGCATCGATAAGTTACACAATTACAAAAAATTGGAGTTCGAAAATATTTTTCACGAGTGAGAAATCGCCGAAAAACAAATCTTGGGTACTATGGACCCCCCACCCCTTAGGCACTTAAGTGTTAAGAGGGAAATGTATCAAAATGAGGTGTCTGTTTTGAAGTGGCTGAACACAGTTTAAATGGAAAAATGTAGTGTTGTAACACATAAAAATGTTTGGTTTGAAAAGAAATTTCAGAAAATGTATAAACCAACAGAAATCGAGGTCACCTGGTAAGGTAATATACGAAGCCTAAATTTAGGCTGTAGTGAAATGCAAAAGTTGCTTCAAAATGTTCACTTCTTGCTCACATTTTACTCACTTCTTTTCAGTACAATTCGGCTCATTATTTTTAGCAACTGCAACGAACCCAAACGAAACGGACCTGCTACACTCAGGTCAGTATCCAGAAACTGTTAGCTAACGGCGATTTAGCTTAAAATCGCCAGAATTTTAAAAATGCGTTTAAGCAAAACGGCGTTTAAATATTTTTAACATTTGCTACTACATTGGAAAACTTTAAAAAACAAGTAAACCACCGTTTTATTTAACGACGCTTAACCGGTGTATAAAAGGACCTATTGTGTTTTAATGTGTTGAGCGCACAAAGTGTATTAGGCTCTTCCGTAGCCGTTAAGGTGGCTACACAACTGGGCGAGATAAGAAAGATGATAGTACCATTGCTGTTGTCAACAGACCCAGTGCAATGAACCGTGCAATGCGAATGAAAAACACACAAAAACACTCTTAATATAGCCCGCACTAGTTTACATTTCGCATGTATTTTGACGAGTTAAAATTGCGTTTACTTAAACTCCTCTTTTTGGAATTAAGATTACTAAACCTATACGTTGATCGCCACATATAAACGTTCGTTTAGCTTAAAATAGCGCTCTAAACACCTTTTGGAATATTCTCGGGTCTCTTGTTACCGGGCACTATTATTCGAGTCTAAGCAAACGGAATAAAGGTATGAAAACAATTGATGCAACGAATCAGGCTGCCATTCAGGTCACCATTCTTTAATATTGTTTAGGAGGGCGCCTATATCGTCCTTTTGACAGAACAATGCCAAACTTGTAATCATGTGGTCAACTACAACATGATCACCAAATTTACGGTTCGGGGTAAACACGTATTTGATTTTTAACAGTTTTAGACACAATGTGCCTCTGTGTAACATATTTGTGACACGAAGGCCCCCGTTTTCCAGAAACTTGTTTAGTAAAACGCGATTTAGCTTCAAAACGCCGTTAATTTAAAATGGCGTTTAAGCAAAATGCGCTTTTTCATATTTCTTCAACCATTGCTTGCTTAAACAGAAGCTGTAAACACGAGTAAACCTCTTCGTATAACGACGCTAACTGAGTATATAAAAGGCCCTATTGTATTGTTATTTTAATGGTTGAGCGAACAAAGTGTATCATGGCTTTCAGTAGTGTTTAAGGTGAAGCAATCAGCAGGGCGCGAAAACGATATGCACCATTGCTGTGCAATTGGACAGGTTGCAATGGGCCGGCAACGTTAGTGCACTTGTGTGGAAAACACACTAAAAAGCTTTTAACTAGCCCCGTAACTAGTTGAAATTCGATCATCCTTTTGGCGGAGTTTAAAATGCGTTTTTTAATTTTAAAATCCTTTCTGGAATCGCGTTTACTTAGCGCATACGTTTAATCTCACAATTAAAACGTTCGCCGTAGCTCTTAAATCGCGCCTAAAAACTTTTGGGAATACGGGCCAATAGGTATTCCTATTATAGTATATGCTTTTTGTATTTATGCAGTATATGTAAAATTTATGGGCCGTATTCTTAAAACGATGTTTATAAAATAAACGGGGTTAGGCCTGAAATGTGGTAGCGAAACGTAGAGTTGAAAAAACGCAGGTAAATATTTTAACATAGTAGTTTAGCTAAACCACGGATTTTAAACGCCGCAAATATCATCACCGAAACTGTGACTAATCTTCGCCTATAATATACGTGCGCGCGGTAACCAATCTATATGTCAGAAAATGCCGTCCGTAGGTAAATTGCTATGCAGGAAGACCCCGGGTAACTTGAAGAATGCCGCGTTATGCAAGGAGATTTAGAATTGTTCCAAGGAGACCACAACCCCGGGCCATGTTAAAAACTATTGTATGTCGATATGCCGCACATTATAATTCAATACTATAACAGATACACAGAGCATAAAAATAGAAAGGAAAAATAGACAAAATCAACTGAGGATCGGAAAAGAAAGGTACGATAAATAAGGTGATAAATGGTCTAACCATGAGTATACATATAGTTGAAAATATCAGGCATTGATGTGTTGAATGAAAGCGTGAAGTTAAAAACACACCTTTAAACTACCCCCGGACAAGTCTAAGTTTAAACGTTTCTAGACATGTTTTTTAACGATCTTCGCCTAAAATTTAAACAGCGTTAAAGTTAACCATGCTTTGAGAATTGCGTTTATTTTAGCAGGCGTTTAAATTGCGATTTAACCAGTGATTAGCGTTAAACATCGTTTGAGAATACGGGCCTATGTGTTTAGCAGATATATTTTCAAATTGTACAAAAAGGAAGAAAAGTTAAAATAAAACGGTGGCTGAAGACAACATCGTTGTGAACGTCTTTGTCATAAAGTGACAATTTATTCTGCAGCGAAGCGTCTAGCAGAATCAATTAATTTATCTCGGGCAAAAGGACTGGTTGCCAGATTGTTGCATAATCTTATTGTGCAAGTTGCTATGCGTTTGCCTCGCTATGCAAGATGGGGCTTTGTTTACTGTTCCCGCCGCTCAGTGGCGTAACCAGCGGGGGGGCAGGGGGCGCAAGCCCCCCCAAACAGAATCCTTTTCCCCCCTTCAGCCCCCCCCCCAAATGAACTGACTTTTTGTACAGTGTCTATGGAGAAGGACCCAAATTCGCCCCCTCAAAAAAAGCCTTGGCACCCCTTCAGCCCCCTCCATTTGCAAAGGTCTGGTTACGCCACTGCCGCCGCTATTCGAGTTGGGTCATTACGCTGCGAGTTGCCGTCCGTGCAAGATGCTTTCGCTGTGTTTGCTTTTGAACTAATGGACTTACGTTTTGTAAAATCACGATAAAAACGTATGGTTTATCCAACAAATGATAAATGGAATGCAGTGCAACTTGTTTCGAGTCTTCTTATCCAATTGGGAACTACAGGGTGAGTCAAAAAGAATAGGACCGTGATTGATTATTTTTTATCAAAAAATAATTGAGCTTGATTAAAAAATGTTTTACATATTCGAAACAAGCATATTCTTCCGCTCATTAGAAAAAAAGAACCACCAAAATTCATCATTCCTAGCCATTGTTATGCCTGTTCTGCCGAAAGAACCCATTTATCCAGCTGTCCACGAAATCGGAATGCTTTGAATAATGTTGATACCCTGGAAATGACTGGGTCTTGAATGTAACATGAGATTTTAAAGCAATATTGCACATTTTTTGAAGAGCCGCCCCCAAGTTCAAAATTTGATATTTTTGGCCAGTTACGTTGGTAATTGTCTGGGAACCTATACCTGCGAACGATAATGCTAAAAAAATGCGTATTTATCACCAAATAAGCGATTTTGTACTTAGAATTGGGATCCCAATTGGACTTAACGGCAGAGCTGGAAATGGCACTTTATGTTCAGTCCCATGAAATGAAATAGTGCCACCTCCGAGAAACTAACCTCTAACTTGACCTCCAACTACAATTGCGCCGATTTTCCGTCTATTTCACATTGGAAGCTCGTTTCCAGCAGCCGTTGAATTAATTATCGGGGATCCCCGATAATATTATTCTAGTACAAAATTTCATTCGTTTGGGACAAATAGACATTTTTCGAGTTTAACCATTCACATGTATATTTTACTAGCCAGTTACCAATGCAATCCGTGTAAAATCTCCAAATTTTTTGAAAAATTGGGGAGGCCCTCAAAAAATGTGCTAATATTGTTTTAAACCCGCGCGTTTCAAAATAGATTAGCATGGTCTGCACAAAATCGATAATGAATAAAATAATAAATCTGAAGATATTTTCAAAACTAACTTGGCATCTTGGTGGAAAGGTATTAGGTATCATGGCCCCTCCATATTCAGATGCACAACAAACTTTCATAGTTGAAACTTACTTGCAGACCCATTTTCCAATTGAGGTTCAGAGACAGTTTGCCATGCAGTTCCCGCAAGCAAACCGTACACCTTGCAAACAGGTTATTATAACAATGGTCAGGAAATTCCGTGATTATGGAACCATCAGGAACCGAAAACATGAAGCATCAGGATGAAGGACTGCCAGGTCCCAAGCTAACAATGTTGCTCAAGTGAGACAAGCTCTGAGAATGAACCCAAGAATCGGCTCAATGCTTTTCCCAGGTACTCACACATATTCAAAGTTTTCAGCATTCCGTGGACAGCTGGATAAATGGGTTCTTTCGGCAAAACAGGCATAACAATGGTTAGGAATGATGAATTTCGGTGATTCTTTTTTTCTAATGAGCGGAAGAATATGCTTGTTTCGAATATGTAAAACTTTTTTTATCAAGCTCAATTAGTTTGTTGATAAAAATAATCAATCACGGTCCTATTCTTTTTGACTCACACTGTATAAGGGTGTTTTAGTTCTATCTTCAAATAATATGACTAGGACTTCGTCGATAATGCAGCTGAGTCAAGTTTGCGTCGGCCGTGTTTTGCTAAGATTGTATGTGTGGCTGAACATTCCGGACTGGTATATGGCAACCTTCTAAACCTGGTGTTCAAGTAATTATTTGGTGAAGTGTACGGGTAAATACTGATCTGCTGGTAAAGATTTTAAACCGTGGCAGTGTTGTTTAACTATAGCGTGTGCTATCATGTTCAGAATTACTAATGATGTCATCGCGTGTTCTTGTCGCACAACTGGTGGTGTATTCATAATGATTCATGCAAAATTTGGAACCCTCATCGATATTCTGTTCGAGACTTTCGGGGAACTTTGTTCTAATCTGAGAGGATTGGCAGCGGCTACTTGGGACATTTTCCGTCTTTTACGGCACCCGTACTAAGCGGAGTTCCTGGCAGTGGAAGGTAATCATGGACGGGTCTCAGTTGAGCTATTTCACACTGCATTGTACTATGGAACATATTTCGTGGAAATACAAGATATTGGTGTGAGTGTTGACTAACAGGTGTCCACAAAGCCAGAGAAGATGACAAAGCCTAAGGAGTTACCTTGAGAGGGGCGGCGGTGTAGAACTGTGTACGAACTGTTCCAGCGTTACACGCAGTCGGGGCTAAACTACAGTTCAGTATCCTTTTCAAGTATTGTAAAACTTAAATTACCGTGCTTAGGGAGTTTGTAGCTTAATTGTTGGTTGTGTTCATTCATTGCCTGTTATCAGGCCAATGGATTTAGGTGAATGATTTTAACTATCATGGATTGATGCTTTTGGCTTCCTTTGTTACCTTCACGCCTTATGGTTATGGCCATTTTCATGTGGTAAAGCCGGATCAATACCAGTATTGGAGAATGTGGAAAGTCACGGGGCAGGCTATTCACAACCATATCGTCAACAACTATTCGATTTGCAATTGTTTGTGTTATGTCTCTCTAATGGAGTGGGCTATTTTAAAATGCGCGTGGATTTATATGGTAATTAAAAAAAAATAATATATGGGATGCAGGATACAACGTTCAGCAGAAATAGAAATGTTCTGCGACAATGTTTGTGTGTTGTGGTCAGAGGTCAATGGTAATATATAATATAACATTGATATTGGATACTTGCCAGTACAGAATAAACAAAAATAGTACATGTTTTATTACAAAACGGTTCATGAAGCTCATTATTTGCGAATGGGCTTCGAAAAGCGCAAGAGACGCAAGGGGGTCCTCCTCATCCTTATACATGTACAAGTTTACATTATGGCACTAGCTGACGGTAAATCAGTACATTAACTTACAAAGACTACATTAACACACAAAGATGTTCATAAAACAAATACATAATGAATATAAAAAAAATAAGAATAAAACTTAGCCCCCCCTTTTCCTACAATTTTGCGCAATAACTAGACTTTTCTTGTTTTTAGGAACTTGGTTTTTGGTGCGGTTTGTGTTAATCACTTTTAAAAAAGGACCCCGTGCCAGTGTCCCTTCCCCTAGTTAATGTTTTGGGCTTTGTCCGGATTATATTTGCAAGGAGGGCGAGGTTCGGGTTACTTCTGCTAAACTGACATTTAGGCAAACTTGCACGCACACATACACGGATACACATACCATCACACGAATGTGCTTTTTAATCCCTGGCCGCCTGGCGTATCGATTTAGTTTTTAAGCAGGCGTCACGAAATGCTTTTAGGTTTGGCCATGGGATCAAAGGAAAAATTTTTCATTTTGGTTACATACTTCGCCGAAGTAAAACCATTTTTCCCACTATAAATAAGAATATTTTATAATTACCATTTATTGTTATGGCCAATTGTAAAGGTTGGCACATTTTCATGAAAATGATAATGCCATCTCACTTTCTTTTCCTGAATATCCTGGATCAAGGGACCTACGACTAACGAAACTTGACTCAGAGCAATAATGGCATTATGACATAAATCCCCCTGGTATTCAGCGGACAAGCTCTTCAGATTCCCCTTTGTTTAGTTTGGAAGTGCAGAGCCATTGTTTACTATCCATGCAGTTGAATAGATGTCAGGCGTTATAGACTAATTTACACCCGCCCATTTTAGGGTATACGTGTCACATAGAAGTCTCAAGTACCACCATGAGGTATTGGCTTTGATTCCGTCATGCACTGTATGATTTAGCAATTGTGGCAGTAGCGCCGGACGGAATCAATGGCAACTCTTTTTTATACTTGGGCTCTATAGAAACGTCTACCCAGTTTGGATTGAGCTGGTCTCGTTCGCGATAAAAATAAACTTTGAGGTTCTACTGTGATTTCAACCATCATTTTTAACTTATATTTCCATCATTTTATTGAAAAAGAAACTAATTGAACAAAACTCACGGTGTATATGTTGCTTGGTAAGCTGTGACCTAGCATTTTTTGTGCAGAACCACGATCCATACCTTATTGCGGGACCTCACTTCTATTCAATTTACCACCAGGTGTATTTAGAAAAAATACCAAAAGAAAAGTTGGTGTAGCGACCTATGCTAACAACACGGTAAATTGAAAGAAATGTGGCTACTCGGGTACAAGTTACTGTAAGTTACAGTTTTGTTTCTAAACAAAAAATGTTAGGTCACAGGTCCGGCCAAACACTTTCTCTTTCATGAGTTTTTGTTCATCATTGTTTCCTTTTCGGAAAAATGATTCAATACAACATGGGTGCAAAGTACTTGACGCACATTATAATCCAAAGATTTATTATCGTGGAAAGAGGACGAGTATCTTGTGCTTTGTGTCATGAAAAAAAATAAATAGCTCAATCTTAATTCAGGTGATGAGCACCTGCAATCCTTTTTATTTAATCGGAAGTACAGAGCCATTGGTATTACCCATACGTGTTAACAGATAATTTGTTAGTGTTTTATCTCTGCATACCGAGCGGATTTACTGAATATTCAACAGTGCTAATTTTTGCTCGAGTCAATAGTTCTACATGATGTATATCTTACTGTCACTGATATGTAGTAAAGAAATTGTGATGGACATTTTATTCATTTTCAATCAATGTGCAAACTTTTGCACTTGACATCCCCCAGAGTAGTAAAGGTTAATTACCCAATAATAACTGCGGGTCAAAATCAGTTACTCTTCCCCCCGATAATGCGTAACCATGTCCTTATGCAAGCATCTTTGTATCTCTTTGATCCATTGAGTAGGTTTGGCTATGTTTATAAATTATTTCTTTTCACACTGCTGTGTGTTTCACATTATCATAGAATCTTATACATGTTTTAGTCCCGTTGACTATTTGTATTTTGGTGTTCGTTGTGTCTTGTACGTATCTATATTAGGCGTCGGTCAGGGCAATTTAAATAATACGACGTGCGTTTTTGGGCCTGCGTTTTATTGTGTTGCGCATTTAGGGCTTAGTGAAATTTTTACTCATGGTGCGCGCCGATCGGCTGCATTGTTTTGGTCCTGTCATTAGGGAAGGGCGTGATTGTGTACAATTGCGTAATTCAATTGAAAATGTGCTGTTTGGTTGAGGCCTTCCTCTTCAAGTTGTAATTTCATTTTCCTCTTCACAATAGCGCTATGTTTAAAAGATTGCGATTGTTGTAGAGTGTTTGGAAGTTATGTGTGTACTCCGTGGCAATTGTTTGCCTTTTTATACCCTCCTTTAATTATCTATAAACTTTAAATTCATTCAAATTCGTTGTTACCATTATGATAACCTTAAGGGACTGCTGTGGTTTACTCCCGCGTCCTATAGATGTGGCTAGATTCCCCATCTGAGTCATTATATAAATAGGTATGTTGCAAGTGAATAGTATATTAATGTTTACTGGTATGCTAATTGGACTCCCCACTATTGCGTAGTGTGTGTGTGCAAATTAATAATTATGATCTATTGCTCAGTATGTGTATTAAGAGAAGATTGTGCGGCGATTTCGAGCTACTCTTACAAATATGAGTTTAAATTGGTCCCCCCATTGTGAAACAAGGTGGCAGTATATATATACCAGATCGCGTGTTGTTTTGGTCGTGGATGTGTGTGTCTACCCTACAAACAAGAAAAGGTGGGGTTTTAGCTACCCTCTGTTATGTGATTTATGATGATGTTATCTTTACGAAATAATCTGATATTATAAATTTCGTGAAAAGTGGCAGTGGTTTTTTCTAAACGCTGCCTATTAAATGTGTTTGTGCTACCCTCTCAAGTTCATCTGAGTGAATTGCGTGAAAAGTGGCTGTGATTTTCTAGCCTGCTTCAGTGTGGATTGGTGTTAACCACTGGAAGTTAAATTCCCTGAATTCGTGAAAAAGTGGGCTTTGGATTTCTAACCTTCCTATCATTGTGGTTTGTGCTAACCACTGAATTAACTTCGTTTTTGTAAAAAGCATTTTGTAGGACGGCATAAAGCTTGCACTCTCACGCAACTCGGTTATTTTTGCTTCATCCTTTACGTTGTTCCCGAATAAGTGACAATTTATTCTGCGCGAAGACACCTCACATAATCAATTAATTTTAATCTCGGCACAATGGACTGGTTGCCAGGTTTTGCATATCTTCTTGTGCCGGTTGCTATGGCGTTTGCACAATCGCTAGCAAAATGGGGCTTTGTTTCCTGTGTCCCACCGTATTCGAGTTGGGTCTTCCGTGCGAGTTTTGGCCGTCCTTGCAAGATGCTTTCTCTGTGTTTGCTTTTGAAAATCCCACCCGCCTCCCCTGAAGGCGGTGAGGTTTTCATTTGTTTCTTGTTGTTTATTGTAGTGGCAATTGTTTACCTTTTTATACCCTCCTTTGATTATATATAAACTTTAAAAAATTCATCTCAAATTCGTTGTTACCATTATGATAACCGTAGGGACTGATGTGGTTTACTCCCGCGACCTATAGATGTGGCTAGATTCCCCATCTGAGTCATTATATATAAATAGGGATTTGCAATGTGATAGTATATTAAGTTTAATGTATGCTAATGAGACCCCCCACTATTGCGTAGTTGTGGGTGTGCAAATTAATATTATGATCTATGCTAGTATGTGTATTAAGAGAAGATTGTGCGGCAATTTCGAGCTACTCTTACAAATTGAGTTTAAATTGGTCTCCCCCATGTTGCCACAACAAGGTGTGCATATATGTGTGTGTGTGTTTGGTCGTGGATGTGTTATACCCTTCCAACAAGACAAAGTGTGGTTTTAGCTACCTCTGTATTTTATTTCTGATGAGGTTATTTTAGCAAATAACTGAATATGATAAATTTCGTGAAAAGTTGGCCGTGGTTTTTCTAACCTGCCTATCAATGTGTTTGTGCTACCCTCTGGAGTTAATCTGATATGAGAAAATTGCGTGAAAAGTGGCTGTGATTTTCTAGCCCTGCATATCAGTGTGGAGTGGGCTAACCACTGAAGTTAATTCCGCGAATTTCATGAAAAGTGGTGTGGATTTCTAACCTTGCCTCTCAGTGTGGTTTGTGCTAACCAATGAAGTTATAGTGGTGGTAATAAAGCATTTTTGTAGGACGGCAATAAAGCTTGCATGTCTCACTCAACTCGGTTATTAGTACACAGCATTATGGTCAGTTCGTTCAATTTTTGTGTTTAAAAGCGAACTTAAAGTTGTTTTTGTCTCCTTTGGGGACATAAAATGGTAATAAAAAACCATGTTGCCATTTTTTTCTGAAGGGGGTAAGTGGGGAAAATCCCAAGATGGCCGCCAAAATCACTGAAGCTGGCCAAACAATGTATATTGTAAAATAAACAGGACTATAGAAATGTAGTCCCAAATGGGAAATGTAATGAGTTGAAATAATTTGTGGCCTTTAATACTAAACATTTATGTATAGATTATAGGTAGTCAAAAGTTATAAAACACCAAAATGGCTGCCAATATCATAGGTATGCGTTTATATAAGAATGCATTGTAATGTTAATGTGAAGCAAAAATATATGTCGAATTATATTGCAATGGTAATAAACGTTGTTATGAAGTTAGGACTTTGAACGACGTAATCTCTTTTCATACATGCATCGTATGTGAAATACATTTCCATGTCATAATGTTTACAAGCCAAGATGGCTCGCCTCAAAGATAATAGGCAGTCTTCAAACATCTGTGCACAGCATTACTGAGAACATATGGGGCCATTCTCAAAAAGTGACTCCAGTAGAGTTATTTCATTCTTTGATCCCAATGTTTGCATTTTGCTTAAAATAAGTAGTAACCGTGGTTAATGTTCTTTTTAGTTACTTGCGAGATCTACACGGAAACATATATAGTTTTCTATACTTAAATATCATGATCTCGGGTCCTTTTACTCCAATAAATAAACACTAAAAACATTGTCAAAATGGTGTTTCCGTAGCTTTGTGCACGTATTTTACCATGCTACAGTTACCTCAATAATCAATATTTTATTCATACCAGTGGTTTTATTTCCAAATGCATTCAATGATATATGATAGGTATTCAATCTTCCGATAACCATTTAGTGGTAAGCTACAGGAAGCCAATAGATGGATTCCGCGAAATCATTGTAATTGACGTTATCAGTGTATTGACTCAATTTATTGAAAAATGTAACTGCAATGATAATTACCTTTTTGCATAGCTCAAAAGGCAAAA
>JAMKCH010013996.1:0-25078 GCA_023653785.1 Ophioderma brevispina | reverse complement strand
AATGCGCACAGCATTTATTTAATGCACACACTTTGGGAATACCCTAACATTTCTTCGGCGGTGTTGTGCTTTGCAAGAATGTTAGATCGCATTCACCTAAAGAAGAAGAGCTTATTGAACAAGTCGTTAAAATCATAATAAATCCCCCTCAACACTGGAAAATTTTTCACATCTCAAATATTGAACCTTTTTGAATAATGTTGTACATCAGTGAAAAGCTTCCGTTGACAGCAATATCAATTTCTATAAACCAATTATGAAACAGAATATGGTAATCCTGGCTGGGTATTGATATATTATAGTTTTTCCGAATAATAGAGTATATATCCCTAACGTCCCATAATCGCTTCAAAACCCACCTGACAAAATCACGGGTTAGTGGGAACTTGTTTCCAATAGCAATGTTGGGGGTCTTCTTCTTAGCGTATCCCACAAGTCATTGGTAATGTCTTCTGGTGGTGCCCAAGATTTATTCACTGCTTAAGCTTACCCGAGCGCCGGTGTACGCATGATACGGACGTTCCTTACATGGCCCGCTTTGAGGCTGGGGCGGATGGGAACAGTTTCCCCCTACTCTACGACACTGGGTGCGATGTACCTTGTATCATTTGTGACTCTCATGTACACGGGACTTACGGCTTAACGTCCCCTCTTTCATGATTCATTTGCCAATGCCAAGTGAAACATGAGGAGAGCGGTATTTACATTCATAGCTGGTAGAGAATCAATCAGAATGGAGTACCCATAATCCAGCAAGTGTGGGATTCGAACCCATTGAAATTTGCGCCACAGGCAAGCACCCTAACCGCTATGCCACGCTCACCCTTTTTTGCGGTGATGGCCAAGTTTTTCTCTGAAAAAGAGGTGGAAGGAGGAGGGGGGGGCAAAGTGGAGGGAAGGACGTTAGGGATACACACCACACACACCCCACACCCTCACACACACACACATACACACCACCACCATACCGACACGAGGTACATGTGGGATACTCCCACAAAGTTGTGTGTTTTTTTGGTATAAATCGGTACAACATGCAATTGTGGGGGTATTTGTAGGTATATTCTACACTGTGGATTATTTTGGTATAAGTTTTTACACCCTCCAGCAATATCAAAATCCATGTGTAACGCTGTGGGCACCCTAGCTTAGACCTATACCTCCCCCCCTAGAGGCCAAAAACAGCATTTGGGCAGAGATTCAATTGTGGGCGTAATCCATAATGACAAAAACCCACACTGTCGCTTTGTAACTATATTTACTCCCACAATGTACCTCTGTAAGAACACATACCCACACACACCCACACACACACATACACACACATCCACACAACCACTACCACATACACACCTACACACACATCACACGAAGAAATGTATACAGATATGTTTTGCGGATGAGAATGTGTAATATCGCTAATAATATCACTACTAGTAATAAGTGAATGTCCCCGGGTTTGCCGAAGTTCAAACAATTGTCTATTGTAACCAGATGCACACTTGTGCATTGATCTAAAAACTAAGTAGTCAAGATATATTAAAAAGATTAGTTTTACCAAGGTGTGGTTGCCAGTTAGGGAGAGATAAATTTACAAAGTTTATGTACAATCATTTGCCAATGTATCAATGGCTTTTTCTTCGCATATCTGCAAAGTAACATTCACAAGTATACTACTCACAGCTCCATTTGCAACTTCGGTCTGCTCTGATTTGCTTTCATTGCTGTGTCTCGGCTGGACCTTCTGAAATGTTCCGTCATTGTGGCTGGCATATACGCAGTTATTTTAATTTGTTACTTGTTCTGTATTCCTTTTTCATTTTTTAGACTGGTGAGCTCAATTCTCATTCCCTTCCATCTTATTCTACTTAATCATCCCCATGATTAGTCTGACCTTTGCTAGAAGAACCAAATTCGTAATTTATTTCAATCAACACCACAATACAGGAACACATTCAGGTGCCATGGCGTGCGCATAAGTTATAAACCGCGGACAAAATCCGGTTTTTGTAGTTTTGGAGATCATTAATCATCTTGAATTATCTACTAACCTTCTCTTTTTAACAAAACTTTGGTCAGTCACTGTACCTCGTTAGTAATTAGCGAAATGCATTTGTACACATCGTTATCAAAAATACTGTTTATATAGCCTCCATTTTTTCTGATTAAACTTTTAAAATATTTATTTTCTCAATTTATTTGAGAAAAGATTTCTCACGGGAAGTTAATTTGTTTCCTATAAAAAGAGAGCAGGGATTTCCCTAGTTTGTTTTTGCAAGGTGGACCTGTTAGATAGATTGCAAAATAGGGGTTAGTGGGAATTCCCCAAGATGTAAACTTAAAATGCGTCACTTGTTTAGGCTTTAAATCAAAACATGTTGAGGGATAGGATTTCCTCATAAGTTATTATTGGAAAGGGATTTAATCAAGATGATATACTTTTATGTGAATTCCAATTGGTCACTAGCAGGTTTAGTTTTATGCATGTTGCTGTGGTAATGTCCTATTTAAGAGTTGGGAAACTTTATGAAATATTGTGTATATAGGGAGGAGAAACTGGCCAGAAGAATTCGTCAACATTGTAATCAGCTAACAGTCCTGTTTATAGGCTAGTTTTATCTACAATAATGGTGATTTATGCTCCACAAACAGTGCCAGGATTTATGTATATGTCAATTCCATGTGATCAGAGTGGCTGTAATTATTCTACTGTCGTCTTTGACCGAAAGTGCTGGGAATCAAATAGGATTCCAAATTGTGGACCGATAGAAATCGTGGTTACATTATCTTGGACTGATATCCTGTGGAATATTAGTGTACCGTCGAGGGAATTATTTAACGTGTCGTCTTTAACTGCTGGACAAAAGTTTTCTTCATGACTGAGAAGATTCCAATGGAATATTACCTGAGGATTTATAAACTTTGCATGCTGTCATTTTTTAAGTATTCCACTGTGGAGGACATATCTTCGTTAAACTGCAACGCTTCTTTGGACATTAGTTGACATTCTTGAGGACAATTAAGTAAAACTAATTGTGGTAATTTGGATCTATGTAATGTTGTTGGCCTACCAATTCTTGCAACTAACCAATCAAGATCATTAAACTATTATATTATAAAATTCGATCACTTGTGCACAAGGCTCATTTATTGTGTTTGAAAGAATATTTCTGACCTTCTGAACGTCTACGAGACGTCATAACATACACACTCATCCACAACGCACCCCACATGCTCCTGGTGGACTGTTGGTCAATCCTAGACGCCACACACTCTAAGTAGGAGATGGACAGGAGGACTTCAAGCACTTGAGTGCTTTCTTTCCTGCGCTTCTCCTCTGCAGGCTCTTTGCGAACTAGTATAATTCAAAGGCTTCCGTGTTATGCCGTCTTCAGTCGGTCTTTGAGTGGCTTGCGTGGGAGTTTCGCTCGTTGCGTTTCCCCATCGCGCTCTTATGGAAGACAGCCTTAGTATTTTTTGTGTCCTCCTCCGTTAAGACTTCTGCCTAGCATGCTTTTATTACTGAGGATATGGCTTACAAAGCTTCTTTGTGGTGAAATAGTCCTGCCATCTAATGTCCATGATAGAGCGGAGGTATCGCTGGTGGAAGCATTCCGGAGTTTCCATTTGCTTTCTATTCAGAACCCAAGTCCGCAGTCATAAAGGAGAGTGGTGACAACTATAGCATATCTTTGTAGACAATCCAGTGAGTGATTCCTTCAGACCACGCTTCTGCAAGCGACCAAAGGAGCGTTGGCTTTGGCAGGTGATTGTCTACATTCCTGACTAACTGTGCATTATTGGGTGACACTTCAAGGTAGGTGAAGTGCTCCACTGATTTGAGGCGGAAGTTTGTTTGTAGGCTCTTAGAGCGGTTTCTGATGCAGTATTTCATTTTTTTGAACAGATGGTAAGTCCGAAGGCCTTAGACAGCATTCCTTAATACGATAAATAGTGATGACTACACAGAGCAAGGTTAGTAGACCCTAATGAATAGAACTAAAATTCTTACCCTTTGACAAAGACAGACGGTCATTTCATAAATGGCTGTCATTTAAGATTTTAAAACCTATTAAATGTGTGTGGTTGTGTGCAGTTGGAAAGTGTCGGCAATGCGTTCTGCTCCAAGCGGGAGGAAAGATGCAAGCCACTACACTCGGCGACCACAGATAATAAGTCGCCGACTTGTCAGTCTGACACAACAGTCACAACTTATGCTGTCGTGTAAGGTCTGCGACTGATCGGGGACTGAACAAGTGGCGTCGCCGATCAAACATGCTTGATATTGGTTGATTTTATGATGCCTGTTGCATACTGGCAGAAAATCGCAAGACCAGGTAAAAGTTGTACGAATTTTTCAGTTTGAACAAAACTGTAGCCTATTTTGAAAAAAAATGTGGTCTTTGTGTAGTTGGGAAGAGGCTTGGGTCGGGAGCTGTCTTCTATGTGACTGTAACCTTTAAAACTGCTTTGAATGCACTTTTGAAAAAAAAACATGGAGCGTCCCCTGCCTTGGGTTAGATTTTCTTCTAGGAACTTTTAGGATATAAAAGAAATATTGACTGCTCTATTCAGAACATAACAACCGGCATTTATAGAGTACCTTTCCGGTGGTTACAAAGTGCTTAAAATAAAAATACACATAAAGGCAAATTAGAATGAAGAACTTACAATCATACGAGAGTTGAAACAGTTGTTTTTGACCAGACGCTTGAAGCTATCAACACTATGTTGCATTACGAATGTGAGTAGGAAGTGTGTTCCACAATTTGGGAGCGGCCACGGAAATATGCTGTCTCCATAACACCCTTGTCATTCGGAATTCAAAGATTCCCAGAGCGGTGGTAACTGCCAAGGCGGTGTCTTTTTACCATTAGACAATCTTTCATGTACTGGGGAGAACAGAGCCCATTCAGTGACTTTTACACATAAAGAAAGGTTTTGATTCTTTCAGAGACACGAAGGCAGTGGAGATCTTGGTTGTATGTAAATTAATCGAGCACATTTTATTCTGCAGCCTTTTATATTCTAACCTGGTTCTTATGAGTAATGTCATTAAAAGAATAGTGCAATACTCCAGAAGAGACAGAATCAGAGCTCTATGTTAGAACAAGTGTCGGTCTCTATAACCTTCGAATCCTGCAATGTTACGGATCTGCCAATTCACAGACTGGCATAAGTTGGTGAAATCCTGGGTCATAGTCATGTTGCAGTAAATTAACACCCCAAGATGCGGACAGTAGTTAGATTGTAAAATGACACTGTCATCAATCTAGAGGCAGAAAATATGGAGACAACTCTGATAGTGAGGTGAAGATGAGATGAAAAAATGTCAGGATTAAGTTTGAGTTTGTTTTATCTCCACTGTTTGATATCATTGACATCCTGAAAGGTTGGCCCATGCCGAATCTCCAGGAACTGTAGGATCGACTTCATGCAACTTGTATATCAAGAGTGACGTAAGTGATTTCAAAAGGTGATGCTGACGGAGAATGTGGCCAATGGTATGGGTATACAACAAAAATCCCAGTGGGCGAATAACTGATCCCAGAGGAAGGCCATACTAAGCTCAATTTAGCAGATAATCAACAACTAAGATAAACGGCGTGATCTTTGTTCCAGATATGATTTAAACCACATTTCGTCGGCTTCATACATATGATCTATCTCAACAAAAATAAGTGTTTCGAGACAAATTCGCAATTGAAAATTCCCTTTAATTAAGCTCGAAACATGCCGAATTTGCGTCATTTATACCGGCAAAGGAAATATCATCAAGAAAACACTTCCGAGTTTTTAATTCAGTTTGAAAAATAAATGCTGGTTATCTAGCCATACTGTTTAATATGACTGTAAAAGTATGATCCGTATGTGACACGAAGATTTTTTTGTTTTCCCAAAACTATGTTGAGACGAAAACATAAGCCAGTATTGTGACGTATCATCACATTATTTCGTATAAGTGCATCACCTAGTGATCTATGTCAGATAGCGCGGTATGTGACGCAGATTGATATAGAGCGGATGTGATGGATGTACTTATCGAGTTCGCCATTCTTAGATAGAAACCCAGATAGTCGGATGTAAACGCATTCATCGCGCTGTTAAAGTACGCCATGTACGTTATTTTTAGTGCATCACATAGTGATCTATGTCGATAGCGTGTTTGTATGTGAGAAAAACTAAATTTGAATAATTATTGAAATGCACATTAGATCAAATTTGCAATTAATATCTCATTAATTAGCTAGAGTCCAAGTCTGAAACTTTGAATTATGAGAGTTAAAACGCGTAGTTAACGAGTACCGAATTTTCTCAAAAATGTCAAAAATATGATAGAGAACCAGATGTGATGTAAAGCCGCCGATTTGAAACAGTACCATGCATTATACCAAACGTCAGGCTTAATCTCTGCAGCAAAATGTCCGCATCTATATTCGTGAAATGGTGCAAATACCTCCCCGCGGTGGTGACGCACGGGACAGGGTCTACTATTGTCCCTATGTTAGGACTACATTTTCCTACATTTAAGTTACGACATCATAAAGTTTCACTACATCAAATTGTTTTACTACATAAATTAGTTTTACTACATCAAAACGAAAAAAAAATCGATCCATCTGAAACTTTGGAAATGGGAAGTTTAGGTGAGTATCTTTAATTTTGGGTGACTCTTGGGAGACAAACAAAAATCATATTTCAAAATATCTGCGTCTGCCTTTTTCAATCATATTCAATGCGATGTGATTCTATTTATGCAAATACATTTAGCTCAAATACATTGAGCCGGGTTCCGGTGTAACTAAAAGCAAGCAAGTTTCAGGTTGAGAATAAAAAGTCCCTGGTTATTAAGCTATGTGGTATAAGTTATATGTTACACGTTAAAGTATAAGGTTGCTGCGTACTTGTGCAATAATTGCGTGTAATCTTCAAACACTTCACTTTAATCAAAATGGCAGAAGACCATAGGTGCGCTGAAATCGACAACGTTCATTCGGCAAATGAAGCAGCGCTTCATGATGTAATACCTGGATATAATGCACTCGAAAGCCAACAAGAACAAGGAAAGCATCGTGATAGTTACTTCACCGCGAACCTTGTCATGTGTCTCCTTATCAGTGTAGCAGTGGCTATTTACGTAGCACCAATTCTTTCAACCAGTGAACAAGGATCCTTGTTGGGTGTTGAATCAACAGCTTTCGAAATACTCAAATTACTTTATAGCGTTACAGTATGCATCTTGTACTATTGGATTATGAAAAACAGGAATAAATTTGATCAAATGGGTCTAGTTCATTGGACCACAGACCACCGCAGATTACACGCAATTGATAACATAAACAGTGATCTATCTAATCTACCATTACGACGCCAAAATGAGATTCGAAATAAGCATCATTGTTCTTTACTCCCCGCTGTTATGATACTGGGAGCTGGCGCATCACTGAACTACTTAGCCCACATCGTGACAGGAGTAGAGTGTATCAGATTGACTGAAAGAGAACATATCAATGCTTTACAAATTTTAGACGTCATTAATTATTTCGGTTTCCTTTGTGTTTTAATTATTGAACTTTGTTTCTTCCGCACTTACGACAGAGCGAAGTTTCACAGTCTTAATGCATTCCATTATGTTATATCTGTTTGCATTGGATTTAATGTATGGGCATGGATTGGTCTAACAGTTGTGCCACTTGGAGAGATCATACTTCCGGAAAAGGAGGAAACATATGAGTGCATTACTAATAAGACAGAATTTATAAACTTCAATTCAAAACTCTACACAGAACCATTTCTGGTAGAGTTAACCAATGTTTCCACTGGCATTCTTTTCCAGATGTGGAGTTCTATGTCGGAGATGAACAGTAGGGAGAAAGAACGCAATACAACATGCATTCCAACAGACAGGGTTCGAATGAACCACTCGGAAGCTCTTCAACAAGATCAGAGTGAAGACGAATGGCAATTACTTATACACCCACGCCACTCAACACGATCATGTATCCGAAGGATGATTCGTTCTCAAGTTGCCTCTTGCAGACACAGTCCAAGCAACTACTGTGACTTTCATAAAGCGCCTTCTAAAAGCATGTCTGCCTACTTCCGAAAGCATCCGATTGTGATGTCAGGTAGCATCGCGGCAGCTTCTGTTTACATTGTCCTAAAATTGTTATCAGTGGTCAATACTGCTTTAAAAATCTCCTTTCACCGAAGTTGCGTACATGTGTAGTATCCTCACTAACGCCTATATTTTTCCTTCCTCTAACAGGCTGTATAATTAGATGTCTTGTTCGCTTAAGAACAAAAACTCCAAGTACACGCCAACTAAACAGCGGGGATTATTTGCTATTTTTCACGGCAATATGGACGTTTACATTTGATCTTTTACGATTGAAAGCATCGGTCTGTATTATTATCACCAGGCCAAACGATAAATCTACTTTCGCAGTCTTGGAATCTTTTTGTCGTTTGTTTACATAATTCAGGCGTGGATCCAAATAAATCATAGTGACAGTATCAAGAAAGTGCTTAACAAACTTGGATCCAAGCCGTTTGTCGATGCCTGTTACATCTTGGCGATAATGAACGCCGTGTGGCAATGGTTTTAGGAAGTTTGGCTCATGGATGGCAATAGGCATTGTTTGTTCCTATTATCCGTGTGGTTGGCCGTACAATCAAGCAGGATCATAACTCTCACGGATTTCCTTTAAATTTCCCTCTACGATTTCATTATGCAATGCTTGCATATGAACTGCTAAAATCGGATCATGCTGGTAGATAAGGAGTAAACTATTAAATCAGATGGAATATCCAACAAAAAGTAATTCAAAATAAAAATAAAGAACGGTCACGTAAAACTCAGAACATGAATGAAACCCTGCCAAAACAAATAATATAATCACTCAATCGCGAATTGGTCCCACCTTTATCAACGCTAACTACGGTGGCAGTAGTAATTATAATAAGTGAAAAACATTGATCATTTTACGTATCATGCATTTTAATGAAATTTGTAATCATTTAGGGAATTCAAGTGGTCTATTTAAAATATCAATTAATAAAGTTAATGTGTTCTTAAAAAGAAAACTTTTCTGCTACTTCCAGTTCCTGTTTGCGACAGTAAAAGGAAGGGGTAGGCAGAAAATAGCGAACTGATGTTAAAGTAATTTAATTACGTTTTTAAATAACGTTATACAGCAACTTACTTGCAAGTAATGTTTTTGGCGGTAATTCTTCATTACCTAAAGTGATCACAATGAATATACCTGCATAGAATTTCGCCATATTTAACGCATTTAATCCAAAATAGTAATAGTTTTTTGACTATTTAATGTGGGCACATGTGGCTATATTCAAGATAAATATCAACTTTCTTCAATTTGCTCTCAAATGTTAGTCTAGGACTCGGAAAAGTACAGCTATTTTTACACACAACGCCAACTGATCAAACAGGGCGTGGATGCTAAGGGAATCAAGACGGCGTTGTGTTTTTCTTGTGTTTAAACGCCATGAACCTCGGTGATGAACCACTCCGGAGTGTTTTTTTTACAAAATGTGGCTCATGTGTCTGTGTCAGGCACGATAAGAGGTGGGTATATACCACCCAATTTTTTCAGTATGTCTAGCTATACAAATGGGCCTGTGCCTGTGTCCAGGCACATTTTACAAATAGCCTGTGCTCTTTTGACCCTCCGGGGTTACTAAACCCCCCCCCCCTAGTGAAACTTTATTCAAGTGCGCTAAAATGCCATAAAAAACATTCGAACAAAGCTTAGAGGTAATATCTCTCTCCTTTCCGCGTCATTTTGTAGCGAAAAAAAAAGTATGAAGGTAGCACCTCACCGGGGTTAGGGTAGGCCGTCGTCAAAATCGAAGGGTAGGGGGAGTTGCCACCAAGGATATTTATGGTTAATTATTGAAATATTAGGTTACAGGTATTAGCCGCAAAACTCTATGTTGTGTTGTAAAACTAACGTCATTGCACCATTATAGCTGAAAAACGACAGTCTGGAAATCCGACCATTCCAACATTTTTACGCCAATATTGGAATGTTCGTCTATGTATATGGAAAATGCTGAAATTTTGCTGGATCGCGGACGTATGACGTCATGTGACGCCATACTAGGTATGTGGGGGAGGACCAAGCTATCCGCTGGTATCAAACTCATAATACGGGTGTGCTTTATAACGACATTCTCGGGGGTACAATCCCCCTTGGTAAAACCGTTGTTCCACAAAAGGTCTTGACGCATAACCCCCGCAGCCGCCGGCAAGTGGCTGTAGCTTGCTAAAACTAACACGGGGGATCCGTCTGCTCATTCGTCCACGGTAAGGGTATTTAGCCGGCCTGACTTTGTTTTCAGTTGTAAGACGTATGGACCCATCTTTCACATTCATGCGGGGACAATTGAATACTAATTAGAAAGCACACTATACAGATGTTGAAGTCTTAAAAGGAAGTTATTATGGGAATAACAGACATTTTTGGACAAAAAAATAAAGATTTGATGACGTCACGGGGGACCAGATTGGTTTATTTATTTTGCCTTCGGGGGACCCATTCAGGTTAAAATGACCGTACGGATCCTACATTGGAAAATGAAACGATATCGTCATCGTACGGCGAGTTTTTGAATCAGTAGGGAAAAGGTATAAATAATTTTGTACTGTTTAGACATTAATACACGGTTGTTCTTTTTGGAAAAAAATAATCGCAACTTTGGCGAAGAGAGGGTCATGTACAGGACCTTGATTTTTTAAACAATAGTCGGAGTTATATATAGCGGTCGGCCCCCGAAGACCGAAAGAGCAAACTGATATCTGATACCTGACACGTGAACTGGTAACCTACACTGACACCAAACTATTTATCTCGTTTCCGTTTATAACTACAATCGGCAACAAAGCAGAAGCAGTCTGTATGCTCTTTGTCACAGGCGTAATCGATCAAGATGTGAGACTATACAACGTGGTTCGGTACAGGGAGGGGGTAGTAGGACACGATATGATCGATTTGGCGCAAGTGGGGATTTCCAAAACGGTAATGGGAAACTGATACATGCATTTATATGGCAGGTCTCAGTCCCCGTGACATTAAAAATCATCTCTGAAACCTTTGTTCAAAAGACCTTAGTAATATCATGATAAATTTAAGAAAAAAATATGAGTTCACATCAATCATGCTTTCTGTTAAAATCCTGTGCATAACTCAAAACTCCAGAAAACTTCCCCTGAAAAGTAATATCTATCCAAACATAATACCCTGACAGACGCGCCATGGCTACAGAGCGGCTATGCGCTCTACGTAGCCATGCGACCCGATACACTCTAATATAAAAACAGCCCAATTATAATTATTATAAAAAAACATCTGCACATCCTGGGTAAGAGAGGGGTTTAAAGAGACACAGCCACATTTGAAAAAGGAATAGTCTTTTAAACTAGACAACCATTCGCCTTAGCGAGGATGTTAGTACAATGTTAGTGTAAATACTCGAGATCAAGGAAACCCTCTAGTATTAGAGAGACATTACAACACAAGTATATGATAACCATCGCAGAGAACGGACCAGCTCCCCAAATATCGCACGGGTAAATCGAGACAACTAAGCGGGTAATTTCTTGTCCAGGGAGATTACAAGATAGCTGAATATCACAGGGCTCGAACGAAACGCAAAACGCATGAATGAACATACACTGGAGTCGAGGCTTACCTGATTGAGCTATCATTCCCGCTTGCATGGTATGGGTGGGCCACACAGTGATCAGCGGCCATTTGTGGAAGCGCTTAGAGGCCAATAGATAAGGAGCTACATAAATATCTGCTATTATATGATTATATATGTCAGGCATCAACCATACTCGACATCAACCTGTAATTTTGAAATACACCCAAAGACCCTATTGTTTGCAGAGTTCCCTGTCACGGAATGCCCTGGGTTTGGATATGGCAGCCTTAAAGAGACACTCGCACAATTGAAAAAATAGTTGCGCCTTCACGATTTTTCAAAATCGATATTTTGGAATGGTTGTAAGGCTTTATATACAAAAGCCCTAACCCGAAATGATTAGACCAAATCATCTTCCTTATGGGTAAACAGGACATTTTATACATTAACGTCGACGGCGGACGTTTAATTCAGCAGACGACGCGGGAAATGGGTTAACACAAGAAACGCACGCCGGGATGCATCTTCTCCCAATTATGCACCACTGTTTGATCGGTGTTGTATAAACTTTGTGGTTTTATTCCGGAGAACGAGTCAAATATATTCATGTATATACACAATTTTGTTGATTAAAGTATGGAAAACTTAAACGTTGGCTACAAAATTTACCGGATGTCCTCTCATTAATGTGCCCTATCTGTTTTTTTTTTTTTTTTTTTTTTTTAATGTTTTTACTTTTTTTTATATTCTTCCAATGGCCCTAGACTATTCATCTGAGAGCAAAATTGAAGAAATTCATATTTTGTGAAAATTGAAATGTGCCAGTGCCGCTTAACCTTAAGGACCTAAGGTGTTTTCACTCACGTTGGTGCCTAAGGGGGGGGGGGTCCATGGAACCCCCTAAGGAAACCACTTCCCGTGGGAATTTTCCAACTGACACTCATACCACCTTTGAGGGGGCATATAGACAAGGCCAAAGATGCAGTAAAAGAGTTCCGGTTTTTTTTCGTCCGGAAATTAGGGGCCCAAATCATTGTTTTCGAAATGGCTCAAACACTCAAAAGTAGCATGAGGTTCCGACACATTGCAATCCAAGGTGATGTTTAATCTTACTCTAGAAGGACCCATTTACAATATTTAACACAAAACATTACCAATTTTGTCACATCTTGTATTTTTTGTGGGGGCAAGTCGTATTGCCATAGGTTTGTATGCAATCTCCCTATCTCTTGTAGTCTTGGTTGATTACATCCTCAGACAGGAGGCTTGACATCATGAACGACAAGGATTCCATCAAACCCAAGCGTTACAGACGTCACATGGGTCAGCATCTTACAGACTTTGACTACGCAGATGATCTAGCTCTACAAGCGATTCTGATATGTGGTGCACAGATCTACTAACATCACTTGAGAATGCTGAAGGTGCAAAGCGGCCTACATGCTAAATGCCAAGAAGACTGAATATATGCCTGTCAATGAGGAAGACGATACATCAACCTATCTGCACAGCAGATGGTAGCCAACCCTCAAAGAGGTCAAGGACTTCAAGAATCTAGGGTCCTATGTTGCCGCAGCAAGAAAGACTCTGTCACGCAAAGGGAAAGCTTGGAAATGCCTGCAATAAATACACCACTTATGGCACTCTGGTATCTCCAATTCAACCAAGCGGAAGTTCTTTAGAGTCTGTGTGGAGAGTATACTGTTATAGGCTGAGACTGGACCATGAAGAAAGAGCTCAGGATAGACTGGATGGCACCTACACCAAAGCGTCTTATGCGAGTACAAAACATATCCTGTCGTGAGCACACCGACCAAAGCACAGATATAATGGAGATATCCCTCCTAATTCATCTTCTGTTGGCCCAACGCCGTGCACGATTTGCCGGGTCTCTGTCATCGTGCGATTGACCAATTAGTCTCAGACGTCAAATGTTTGAAGTTACCATGCAAAACAGGGTTTCGTCGCCCCTTTAACTAAATTTGATTATTGCTCGCGCATCCAGCGGATCCATCTGAAGCCAACACCTAATGACCAACGGAATTGGCGCTACATGGTGAACAGCATCTCGGCTGCGGCCGTTAGATAGAAGCTAGGTTATAGCAAGGTGCACCGTAGCTGATTGATGGAAGTCGCTCTTTTCAGCACATAAGGGTTTAATATTTGTTTGATGATGTTGTAATTATTTGTTTATGCAATGGAACATACAGATTAAGCAGAAAATATTCGGGCACAACAGGGTTTGCTAATTTTATTTTTAAAAACACACTCCATTGGGGCCTTTAGGGGGGGGGTCTAGGGACCCAAGATAATTATATATAAAGGGCGAGAAAGAGAAAATTTTAGTAATTTTTTTTATGGAAGAAGCGCATCGATAAAGGTGCACAATTAAGAAAAATTAGAGTTCGAAAATATTTTTCACGAGTGACAAATCGCCGAAAACAAAACTGAGGGACTATGGAACCCCACCCCCCTTAGGCACCTTAAGTCTTAACACCCATGTCATTTCAGAGTGAGTGCCCCCAGGCACTTTCACCCTGTACTTTGGCTAATTTTCCCCCAATTTCCAAGAAATAAGTCTTCCACTGTGTCATCATTCATTCACAAAATATATCATTGGAAAGTCGTTAGTATTTCAATTGTTAATTTATACGGCCAACTGGGTGATTTCTTGGTTAAAAGAGTAACGGTATTTCGCCATACAATTGTCAAAGGATTTCCAGATTAGTCTACAAATACCTTGTTATGATGTTCTGTGTTCAGCAATGTGGAAAACATTGGGGTAGTTATCAATCAAATAGATCCTAAATATTTTAAACCACAGCCAAGACACCGAGATTACAAACTTCAAACGTACCGCAAACTTTAAATCACGTTGTGTGTTATCTGGGTATGGTACACAAATGGTACTCTCAAGACCACATGGTCAGATCATCCATTCGTTGTCAAGAACTTAGAAGTTCCACGTGATTGATGGGCGTCATCATCAAAAGTTTTGGTTCGAGCTGCTTAAGTAAAGTAAATGAATTTTCATAGTAGCATATACCAGTCCTTAGTTTGTAAAACAATGGGAACCAGAGGACTTTGCCACTGATACATGAGAAACCACCAACTCTGTGGCATAACTGTGATTTCTTCAAATTTTTTGATTGCTGTACATATACTAGGGGAACTTGGCCAATGTTGTTGCTTTTATCCACTCGATTTTATACCCATCTTCGATGGAAAAATGCCTAGTAACAAAGTAGGGGAACAAGAGGTTCAAGCCCCATTGCGTACAGTGAAATTGCCGTGAAGTTGGTCCCTTAATAATACCAAAATGTTAGAGAATGTTTGTGAATAAAGTTGAAGATCACTATTCTCCAGATTTGTAAGACGAAAAGGTTATGTTAAGAATAACAGATTCAGTAGGTGAGTGCGTATGGTGGTGTTGTAGCCGTGACATATTGAGGAGGTTGTGGATATTTTGTCAAATGGGGGATATTCCCCAGTTAATCTCTTTCTATTTTTATATTAAAGTTTAATCCTTCCACACACACACACACATATCCTTCACACAAACACACACACCCACGCGCGCGCGCACACACACACCACAAACACACACACACACACACACACCCACAGACACACAAGCACACACACCCACGCGCTCGCACCACCACACACACACACACACACACACACACACCACACCCCCAACATATTATAATATATATATATATAATATAGATAGATATATATATATATATTATATATATTTTTTAATTTTTTTAATTTTTTTAATTTTTTTATTTTTTTTCTATTTATTATTATATATAAGAATATATAAATAATAACTCCGGTTATTGTTGAATTTGTTGTACCGTTGTGTGTTTGTAGCCGACACTATGTGAACATGATTCCAATGTCAGTTACATCTGAAATATGAGTGTCTAAGTCAATATATATACCTAATTAAAATGAGAAATTATGATTAATTAATTAACCCTCGTACCTTCCGAAGGGGGGGGGGAGGGGTTGGTACGCTCTCTTCTATTCTTTTTCGCCCTACTTAAACCCCATTTTCCGGTTTGTCAAATGAGGTTATGCATTTTATGCTCGTTCATGGCCCCCCCCATAAAAAAAATACCGGATATAGGAGGTATAAAGGGGGATCCCAAAGTGATGGAATAGGGTTGGCGATCACACAACCCCCTTTCGGCGGAAAATACCAACACGCCTAGTACGAGAAGGGAATATCACCAGACATTGATTTTACCTGCAATAGATAGAAGTCCACCCATTGTCTTGAAAATATTAAATACTCATATTTATATATTTTCGCGATCAGGTTTTGTTTTTGTTTTTATATGTATGTACAGGTCTCTTTATTTTTGGTTATCTTGACTTTAGCTTTCTAGTAAAGGACCCCAACGGAATTAAGCTTTTGATTTTTTTTAAATGGCTTTGGTTATCCTTGGTACTCATCTGGGTTTTTTTCTCACATCACATTTAAACTCGCATGCCTAGTGTATTAATATATTAACATGTTTTGAGCTTGTGTAAAGATCCAATGTTATATTGATTTGTTATCTTATATATATTTTTACATTGCTATTAATGCAAGATTACTTAGTACTGAATAAAAATCAATCATCATCAATAATCATCGATAACCCAAAATGGGTACCGAAATACTAACATTATGTTCTAATGATGTCATAATGATGCCATAATGTCTATAATGATAAAAAGTTGTGTAAAGAGACATGAGGACATTTCAGAGAGAGAAGCGCCCTTAAATTTTTTCGAAGCCAGTTTTTGCATATTTGGAATGCTTACCAAGTATGAGATACACGTCAAGTGAATAAGCCGAATGAGCCGGCCTTTATATAATAGATGATGATTCAGTAATTTCTGTCGTGCACGACAGAAATTCAAAGCATGGTTTCCTAGGGACGATTAGGATAGCAGACCAGTTCAAAGGACTGATATTGGGAAAGAGAAAGTGAGGTGAAATTTATTCATTTTAAAGAATATGTGCCAGTTTTATGCGCGGAACAGACATTATATGATTTGAATATTTATTATGAATGTACACTTGGTTTTCCCCTAGCCCCCCCCCCCCCCGATGGGGGACACAATAATTTGTCATATAGTTGGTTGTTGGGTCTACGCCCATAAGTCATCCCCTAGTATAATACCAAAGACCACTTCACACGTATTGAGGGGAAAAAAGGGTCAATTTCCAAAGATTTGTAGGTAAAAATTTCCTTCATATGTTTTGAATGAAATTTTTAAAAATTGTTGGCTAATTTCGTGAATACAAACTTTTATTTCACGATTTTTTCCCGACACGTCTACGGTCTACCTTCTCTAATATTAATTTAAAACTGAGGGTCTAAGCAAATTGAAAGGGACACTAAATCCCGGTACCCTTTTAATCTAGTAGACCATTACCATAAATCTTAACACTTGTTACGACGTATAGTGGACGCCAAGCGTCGAAATACCTTTGATTAAACACAAAACAAAATAAGGCCTTGTGCACAAATGATCCTGAATTTTATTAACATATTAATGCTTTGTTTATGATTTAGGACTTTTTATGCGTTACTTTTCTTTTCTTAACACATGTCCATTAACAACATTTCAAAATACTTGTCGATGTCTTAAAGGAAGTTGACCTTCATAATTATGCTTGTCAAAAATTTGTTTGTTAACATTTGACAGTTGTTGTAAGTTGTTTACAAATACCATGTTAAAATGTATTTTGGTGTGTGATTGATGTATTATTTTGTATTTTCGTATTATTTCTTACGAGTCTGTTTCGAAATAAATAGCATACTAAAGAAGCACTCGAGATCTGACTGGATATATGTTGGCCAAAAAAATGGTTTAGACCAAAAGTGACTTTTTCTTGAAAACAACTTTTTCTAAGTAAATTGTTTGTAGAAATTGAGTCTGATAAAAGCAATACAAGGCTTTCCAACTTGAATCTAAAAGCCTATACTTTCAGTTAATCATGACCGGGACAAGATAGTTTTGGGTGGACAAAATCTCTTAAAAAAAGAAATAGACCCTTTTACGCACACACCGTAATTTACATCTCGTTTCGGATCCCAAATATTCGGTACTTCCAAAAGAAAAAAAAAAAGTCACGGCTCGTAGGTTGAAACTGATTAGTGGATGATGTCTATTGAATGTATACGTCAGTTAGTTAGTTATGCATTACAGACAACTTTGCGCATTAGGCCAAGAAAACAACACAACAAAAAAACCAGTTTGTTTCAGAAGGATCCCGCGCCGCATTGCTTTAAAAATTGTGAGTTGTTTGTTTTAGTTTGAATTATCATCAGTATTATTATATAGGTTTTTACTCACTTTAAAATCTTTAAAAAAAAAGAAAATAAGGAAAATCAGGGAAAAAAAATTAAAAGGGGGTCACAAATACAATAAAAAAAGTAAAAAATCCCGAATTTCTTAAAAAAAAAAAAAATTTTGCATTTGCTTTTTGCTGCCTAACACGTAACCGATAAACAATGGGGACCGACAGAAGACGCAAAATACTCGGATGTTGGTATACACCTATGGGCTATGGGTCAATGATAAGGTTTGATGTACATAACCACGTCCGTGTATGTTTTTAAATCTTTAACCCATGCATTAAAAATATAGTTCGAAACGAATGTTACAGGTCCCAGAAAAATGCCAAATGGAATTGAGTGGTTTGTGTCAAGTCTAACAAGGAGGGCAAAGAAAGCATTCAAATTTGGGTTGGTGACAACATCCATTTGTGGTACTATTGATTATCAGAGGAATAGAAAATCTAGGTGACTGGGGGAATCGATTAATGGCACTGATGATAATCAATAGATTTCACAAATGATTGTAAACGGTGGGAGTGTATTATTTTTTCTGGCCCCTGTTATTGCAATGGAAGGTCCCATAAAGATTTGGAGTGCTTATCATCTCATTTACTGGGACCTTTAACCACATTGATAGGAAAGTGAAGGATACCTTTCGGACTAACACCTCTAGATTATAGTATATATCGATCCTCTACTAACCCTGGATTGATAGCTCAGTGGCAAGAGGTCATGATAGTAATACGAAGTCGCCGCTTTCGAAATCCGGCCAAGCGGCAATGGGTTTTTATTTCCAACCAACTAACGCGTGCGGGCATATCAGGGGGGAAAGATTAATAAATATACATCCTTTGCCTACTGGAGAACTAAGTAGTAATTTCAGCAAGGTAAATTGTTGCATTTTCTTTTCGGGAAACATAAAAATTTATCCACTGCAAACTTTGTCGAATTTTGTATGTCCATCAGACTATTCACGTAAGAGTGGTGTAGTAATAGTCGCTCGGATTACTAGTCCAAGCTCGATTTTAGAAAGAAGAGGACACCGGAGTACGGTGAAAACCCGCGGGAACGAGTATGGATCAAGAAACCGAATTCACATAAAGCCGCCCGAAGAACGAAGCCCCTGCCGGGGGATCGAACCCGCAGACCTCATTAGTAAAAGGCGAGGGAAGATAGATACGCTTGCGCCAAAAACCCGTTATTATTAGTCAGGAGCCAGTTCTGTACGGGCCTTAAAATTTCGGACTTTGTTGCACCCACCTGGTTGATTAATTTTCCAATATATCACCTTGAAGGGGTGTCCCCTAACTAGAATTAGGTATGTTTCCGTCCTGAAAAGTTGCACATAGCGCGTACTGCAATTCAAAATGGCCACCATTGTTTTATTAAAAAACGGCTATTTGTATTTTAATGATAGATAGGAATTTTATCCGGACTAAACGAAATAAAGTTCGACCTTCCTGAAGTGGGCTTAAACATTATGTGTCCAAAATGGCCGATGGTAGGAGGGCATGTTGTTAAATGTACTAAATTGCCAAATAGATGGGAGGGGGTGGTAAAAAATGCGAGGAATATTTGAGAACGCACCAAAAAAGAGATTTTAATGACATTTGTGTTTGCGGACGTGATCATAACTCATGATGGCGGAGGTTATACCCGATCCGGGGAACATAAATCAAGAAGAAAAACACACCTGCAAATCTTTTTCGAATAATAAGAACCATAACGAAAAACTATGATAACATGTTTTTTCCCAAATTTTCTCTCGTACTTCTGGATAATTGCCAGACAACTTCCAAAACTAATTGACGCTGGCAAGAAAGATGATCTCGGCAGAGAGAGCGAGAAGGAGCCTGTGTACAAGTCAGAAA
Source organism: Ophioderma brevispina (assembly GCA_023653785.1). Classification (NCBI taxonomy): domain Eukaryota; kingdom Metazoa; phylum Echinodermata; class Ophiuroidea; order Amphilepidida; family Ophiodermatidae; genus Ophioderma; species Ophioderma brevispina. The sequence goes on along the minus strand of JAMKCH010013996.1, from coordinate 5,187 downwards.
CAAAGATAGCACTTGTGTGCTCGAAGGAAATTAGGTCACCAGATTTAAATTTTCCTTCACATATAACAATTTTTTTTCAATTCTTCATAAGCATATTTTATTTTACTAGGAGGAAAACAAACCGATGACGTTCACTGAGTAGTCCCTAAATACAGTCCACACCCAGTTATTATGATGTTATTTATCAGGCTGATATAAGTCATTTTAAATACAGTTATATGGCCCAAGAGTAACCAGCTGTGTAGTTAACGGCATCTCTAGGACAAGTCAATAACCCCACTTTAATATTGAGGAAAAGTGTTGTTTAATAACGGCGAAAAGATGGGTCGAAAAGATGTGTAGGGCTGCTTTCTTGATTACGTACAGTAGAGCGGGAATATATCACCACCATCTTAAAACAAGCTGCTACGTTTGTACGTAAATATAACTGCCATAAATTCTTTTGAGCTCCCCAAAATATCCAAAGGTTCTTATTTCAAAACAATTGTCATTTTAAGTTCATTTAGCAAAAAAATATGCCTCCTGCGGCGTCCATCTTGGACGCCTAGAGTTTATTTTTAAGCCCCTTTCGGCAGTTAAAACTTGGTCTTAGTTGATTCGTGGATAAAATTTATTTATGTAATTTAAATTATAATGGCGGTTTTAAAAAAACAAGGCCGGCCATTTTGGACAATGGGCAAAGAAACGCGAAACGTGCAACTTTTTAGGGCGGAAACATACCTTATCCAAGTCAGTCCCCTCAGGTGATATATGGGAAAAAATCACTAATTGGGTGCAACGAACGCAAAATCTGATGATGGCAGGGCTGGGCTACTATCAAGATCAAGACACATTTATGGTGTTTAATCGGACTAATGGTATTAATTATGATTTAAAAAGGAAAGCTTCAACTGATAGCTTGAATCAACAATTAATCCATCCATTTAACACAGCTGAAGGATAAGCTAACCTTCAAAACTGAACGTTTTATGCTTCTTACAGGAAAATTACATATTTCGCACATTAGAAATTCAGGTAAATACAGGTCATCATTTTTAAATAAATGCCATTGAGAAAAGACAATTTTGATCTTTATTTTAAGATAAAGCCTCTTATCATAAATACTTCTCTCAATTTCCAGTGTATTCATTCATTGATTTAACCTCACACATTCCCAAACACATGACATGTTGCCATTAATTACCCTTATGTTCCTTAAAAAAACATCAAAATTGTGAAAATCTCTTGATCCCGTTAACACAAAAACTAGTCAATTGGGGCAATCCGTGACAGTTGGCGAGTAGAGTCTAATTTCTCAGTGGATTGATTCTATGAAGGTTGAACAAATTTAGCGGTGGGACCTCGTGAAAGTGTGAGCGGAATCCAGGAGGAGGAAAGTTTCATTACTAATGGGGGTCAAAAATGAAAATGCTGGATACTGTAAAAAAATGTAACCAAAAGTGTTCTTCTTGTTACACGGATTAAAAAAGGTAGTTTGTACTACCTAACAATGTATGGTTACCGAGGTATGAGAAAAAATTCGCCAATGTCAAAAGGTCAATCACCAAAGACTAATTGATCAATAGCACGATGACAATGACTGGCAAATCGAGCTCGGCGTTAGGCCAACAGAAGATGAAATGGAGGATATCTTCATCATGTTCATGTGCTCAGGCCAGGTGTGTTTTGCACTCTCGCATAAGAAGCCAAGTAGCCCTTCTTCATGGTCCCGGTTCTCCATATTTAATTAGATTACTCTCCACACAGGCTTTAAAGAACTTCAGCCTGGCTGAATTGGAGATACCACATAGGCCATTAGGGTGTAGTTATTGTAGGCATCCTAGCTGCTCCTTTTTGGGACATGAGGTCGTTATTGCTGTCGGCAACAACTAGGTAGGTTGAAGTCATGACCTCTTTCAGTTGGGTACGTCTGCAGTGAGATAGGGTGATGATCATATTCATCATTGACGGTCATTCCGTCTATTTGGCATAGACTAAATGGTTATTTGATCAACTGATGATTAGACGAAATGGGTTTAGACAAAATGCGGTTTAGGACTAATGGTCATAGTCCCAACGGGTCATATAGAGGGAAAGGTTTTTTAGACAAAAATGGCTTAGACTAAATGGTCATTAGACACAACTGATCATTAGACGAAAGGGTTTAGACAAAATGGGTTTAGCCAAGTTATTCTACCAAATGTAATATAGGACTAAATGGGTGTAGACCAAATGATATTACACGAAGTGAAAATTAGAACTTTGGATATTAGACGAAAGGGTTGTAGCAAAATATCAATTAGACCATTGGTTATTAGATCAGTGACATAGACTAAGTGGTTTATTATTACGCTTGTGGATTAGGACCTCTGTGTTTAGGACGCAGCGGTTTAGACCAAGTGGTTATAGACGAAAACGAAATGGACCATGACGAAGTGATGATTAGTAGACCAAGATTGATAACCACATGAACAACGCACCCCGGCCATGGCATGGGACTTGGATTTAATAATCATGAACCAAAAAGGTAAGAAAGGGAAGAATTTAAGGCATCTTCAATTGATTTCAAGTTTCTCTTATCAATTTTAAAAATCAAGCTGGCGAAGGATTTTTCTTTATGATCTTGTCGAAAACCCATAAAATATGAAAATGTACAAACAAGGAAAAAACATGGAACGTCCCTTTCGATTTAAAATTCCCCCAATTGAATTCAACTTAATTATTGGTGACATGGACATTTCAAGTCAATTTCACGGGTTGAGGTATCTCTCATGCATTTTCAAAACATGTTAAACACTTCACACAAACTCAAAAAGGGTGGTCAGTATAATTTTTTCGTGAGTAGGCCACAGTTCACGCAATGGCGGCGGCCGTTGATCATGTTAAATATCATGATTGCCCCATAGACTTACGCCATTTAGTTATTTGAGCTTTGTTTTTAAAACGCAGTTTCAAACGGTTTAACAAGATAATGTAGTTAATAATATCTTCAAAAAAATCGTGATATGTCCACCCACTTTTGAGAAGTTGCCGACCTAAAAGGTAAACTTTTTTTACCACACTGTAAACCCAAACTAGGTCTAAAAAACAAATATAAAAGAAAAGCACTTTTAAGTTGCATATCCGGACTACAACACAATACCGAAACCTAAACGTACCCACCAGATAAACAACTATAATTTTCTTTGTTTCATGTATCATGTACCGCGGGCCCGGATGTGAACTTACTCAGTTGAATAAATCATGACACAACCAAAAGCCATTACCAATGACTTGCGGGATTACGTAAGAAGAACTACCTTTAATTCCCAATGACCATACCATTTTAAAGTGGCGGCAATTGTGTGCCTGCCTGCCTTGGACATAAATTTCCGATAACACATGCTTGTGGATCTGAATGGAAAAGAGTTTTCAGCACAAAATAGTCACAAAGTCAGGTTCATGGTGTGGGTGGTTAGTCTCGAGGTTGTGGTAGTTACCCTTTAATCTAGACAATAAAACCCGGAGCTAGCACACATTTGTAACAACATTCAAGTACAAAAGGTTTGAGTGATGAAAAATATGTTGCCAGCCTGACAGGAACCCCTGATGAAGTTGTCTTAAGTGCTGCAAATGTGCCTTAAGGAGAAGGGGGCCCAGCAAGACAAGATTGTACAGGGGTCAAAATCTTCCAATCATGTTGAAAAACCACATTAAGTTTATGTGTTTCTAACCATAAAAAGGGTTGCAAAATTATTGGTGGAGACACTCAAAAACTATTACTTATTTAAATCATATGAGCTCCCACCAATAATTTGCACCATTTTTTTTATCCAAATCCGGAGAGCAAGCATTTTAAAATTTGACCTGAAAAACTTGGAAATTGACCCTTTTTTTATAGATTTTTGCTATTTTAGCATATAACTCTGAAACTTTAGGTTTTACAATTACAATCTTTACCTTTTCTGAATCCATTATGGTAGCCACATAACATGGTTAGTATACTTTTCAGCATGATTGAATCAATTTAAAAAAATTTGACCCCTGGTACAAGCTTTGTGTTGTCCCCCTATCTTAAGGCACCACTTGCGGCACTTAGTCGCGTTTTCGGGGTCCTGTCAGCTGTCTCCATATTTAAAATCACCAAAAAACTTTTTTACTTGAGATGTGTTAACAATGTGTGCTAGCTCCAGGGCTACCACCCTTCCCCACTCAGTTAACTAGGTCATATTATAATTTAGAAATGCATATTAATGCCGCCCATAAGGTGCAGCCCAGAGTTCCTATTTTGGCCGAACTATAGTTTAAACGAAACGTCAATCTATTTTTAAGTGTAAAATCATATTTAACAAGCAACCAATAATCGGGTTTGCGCATAGGCGGAAATTAAACATTATAAATGTATATGAACTTGGCGTACGTGTTTTGGATGCAGTGGGTAACGCATGGATCGTTTTCAAATATATTGCTGGCCCCAAATAATTATTTGTAATTTGACCTTGACGTTGTGAGGGAGCGATTGCTTTAAGTATGAAGGGAATGAATATACTATTCATTTGGGACTTTTTAAGGAAACAAACATGTACTTCAAGAATATTGGTTGATGGAGTAGTGAATTATGACCTAAAATAGTTTTCCAATACTTTACCGAAAGAAAGGCGACCAATTTAACAAATATCAAACAATTTCTTACACCACCCTACGATTTAAATAATGACTATACTCCCTCAAGAGAATGTAAATATATTGTGCAGTATCGCTACAAAAAGTTCCGTCTGTTTTCAATTTTGCACTGCGTATTTTCCTTCCACCAAGTGGTAGGTCCTTTGTCACGTATTAAAACGTGTGTGTAAAAAATCAATAAATTATCGTTTTTAAAAAAATCATTTGTCAATAATGGCATCAAAGTATGGATAGATTAAAAAGAAGGAGACAAATCAGGATTTCAGGAACAATGCGGCACTGGCCAGGTACCCCAGCCACAGTATTCCAGTGAGTATTAAGCATTTGAAATTGACTGTTTTTCAAAGGCGTTGGGCTTTGCTTAAAAAATTCTTTCTGGATTTAAGGCGGTTAGTAGCTGGTCTCTGTCCGGACACAGGGTACTTCACATTAGCCACTCTCTTTCATGCTCGCTACACTACGACGGATTTCTTGTGGAACAATACTCTGCACAAGGGCAGCTGCCGTCGATATTAGTAGTTCCGTTTGCATAGCATCGATTTAATG
>JAMKCH010013995.1:0-25269 GCA_023653785.1 Ophioderma brevispina | reverse complement strand
GGTTAGTCATGAGTGAATTTTTTCCTTTCAAATACTGGAAAATTTTAATGTAACGGATGAGAAATTCTTCATGGATAGGCCCGTTCATGCCCATCCATAGGAATTTCTCATCTGGTATAAATTATGACTCCGCCCTTAGCGATTGGTTAACTCATTAATGTCATACCTTGGCACTTTTAAAACAAAGCAAACACATACGGATGTTGCACTTCGATGAATTTTGAGTGCATTTTTTATGTCGGGGAAACCATTGTACTAAAGATTATCACTGAGATAAAAACGCATTTCCACAAGACGAATTTCCTCCGAATCACATTCTCATATAAAACAGAAACTTTAATTGTGAAAGAGCTTTTCTTACAACAACAATACAAAACTTTTGTCTTTGTTTGAAATTAATCTATTTTGAGAGTGAAAGGATTGAAAATTATAATTCTTTCCAACGAAGTAAAACAGTGGTTCTTAACTGCTATCATTCTTGAGTTATCCACAAATGGCGAGAATAATTTGAATTTTAGTACCAGCACAAATCGGTCATAGATTTTTTTAACTTTTTATTGCTTATCAATTCAAATCTATAACTTAACAAAGTCAGTTAATGCACAACACTGTGCTTACCTGACTGTGTGAAAGAAAAGTCATTAAAACAAAAACAACCATTTTAGTGTCAACTATCCATAGGCTTTAATGCACAAAACTGTAATGCTACCTCCTGTAATGAAAGAATTCAATTTAAACAAGAACGCCATTTAATGTCACGATCCATAGGCTTTAATGCGCAACCCTGTATGCTTACCCACTCCGGTGTGAAAAAAATTCACATTAAACCAGAAAGCCATATAATGTCACCTATCCAAATATGTTTATGCACAACACTTATTCTTGACCCCTCCTGTGTGAAAGAATTACAATTTAAATAAGAAAACCATTTAATGTAACTATCCATAGGCCCTTTCATGCACAACGCTGTATGCTTACACCATGCTTACCCCTCCTGTGTGAAAAGAGTTGAAATTTAAAGAAAGAAACATTTAATGGCAACTATCCATAGGCTTTATTGCACAACACTGGTTTGTTTACCTTCTCTTCTTGTGAACGATACCATTTAAAAAACAGAAAATCCAGTTAATGTCACTATCCAAGGCTTTTTAATTCACAACAAACTGTCGCTTACCTCCTGTGTAAAAAAATTACATTTAAACAAGAAAGACATTAATTTCAACTATCCATAGGCTTAATGCACTACACTGTATGCTTACCTTCTGTGTGAACGAATGAAACATTGAAACAAGAAAGCCATTAATGTCAACTATCCATGGGCTTTAAGCACAGCACTGTATGCTTACCTCCTGTGTGAAAAAACTTACATTTTAAACAAGAAAGAAATTAAATGTCAACTATCCATAGGCTTTAATTCACAACACTGTATGCTTACCCCCTGTGTGAAGAATTACTTTAAAGAACGACATTTAATTTCCAACTATCCATTGCTTTAATGCACAACACTGTATGGTTACCTTCTGTGTGACGAATTCATTTAAACACAGAAAGCCCCAGCCATGTTTAATGTCAATATCCAGCTTTACATGCCACACTGTTAGCTTACCCAATCCTTGTGTGAAATAATTAATTTAAACAATGAAAGCCATTTATGTCAACTATCCATAGGCTTTAATGCACACCACTTATGCTTACCTCATTTGTGAAGGAATTACATTTAAACAAGAAAGCCATATAATGTCAACTATCCATAGGCTTTAATGCACACCACTGTATGCTTACCGGCTGTGTGAACGAATTACATTTAACAAGAAAGCCATTTAATGTCAACTATCCATAGGCTTTAAAGCACAACACTGCATGCTTACCTCATTGTGAAAGAATTACAATTTAAAAACAAGAAAGCCATAGAATTGTCAACTAACTATCCCTAGGCTTTAATGCACAAAACTGTAATGGTTACCTCATGTGTGAAATAAAAAGAATTACATTTAAACACGAAAGACATTTAATGTCAACTATCCATAGGCTTAAATGCACAAAACTGTATGCTTACCTCCGTATGAAAGATTCCAAATTTAAAACATAAAGCCATTTAATGTCAGGCTAGGTCGGCATCGGCTTTCAATGCACAACACTGTATGCTGACCTCCTGTGTGAAAAAATTACCTTTAAACAGAAAGCCATATATGTCAACTATCCATAGGCTTTAAATATGCAATCAAACCCTTAATGCTTACCCCTCATGTTGTAAAGAATTAACATTTAAATAAGAACCATTTAATATGTCAACATCCAAGGCTTTAATGCACAACGCTGTATGCTTACCTTACCTCCTGTTGAAAGAGTTACCTTTATAAGAAAGACCATTTAATGTCAACTATCCATAGGCTTTAATTCACAACAAAGAGAAATGTTCTTTAAGATGTTGTTTTAAAAAACATTTAAAAAACAAGAAAGCCATTTAATGTCAACTATCCATAGGCTTTAATTCACACACTGTATGCTTACCTCCTGTGTGAAAAAAATTATCATTTAAACAGAAAGACATTAATGTCAACTATCCATAGCCTTTAAAATTTTAGTGCACAACACTGTATGGTTACCTTCTGTGTGAACGAATTACATTTAAACACGAAAGCCATTTATGTCAACTATCCATAGGCTCTAATGCACAGCACTGTCATTCTTACCTCCTGTGTGAAAAACAAGTACATTTAACAAGAAAGACATTTAATGTCATCTATCCATAGGCTTTAATTCACAACTGTCATGCTTACCTCCTGTGTGAAAGAATTACATTTAAAGAAAGACATTTATTGTCAACTATCCATAGGCTTTAAAGCACAACAACTGTATGGTTACCTTCTTTGTGACGAATTACATTTAAACAAGAACGCCATTTAATGTCAACTATCCATAGGCTTTAAATGCACAACACTGTATGCTTACCTCATGTGTGAAAGAATTACTTTAAACAGAAGCATTTAATGTCAACTTTCCATAGGCTTTAATGCACAACACTATCTTACCTCATGTTGAAGGATTACATTTAATTTTAAACAGAAAGCGCAGATAATGTCAACTATCCATAGGCTTTAAAGCAGCCACAGTGTAATGCTTACCTTCTGTGTGAAGGAATTACATTTAAACAAGAAAGCATTTAATTTCACCTATCCATAGGCTTTAATTCACAACACTGGATGCTACCTCATGTGTGAAATAATTAAGCATTTCAACACAAGAAGCCATATAATGTCAACTATCCATAGGCTGTAATGCACAAAACTGTATGGTTACTCCTGTGTGAAAGAATGCATTTAAACAAAAAGAATTTAATGTCAACTATCCATGTCTTTAATGCACAACAACTGTATGCTTAACCTTCTGTGGAAAGGTTAACATTTAAAACAGGAAAGACATTTAATGTCAACATATCCCTAGGCTTTATGCCACAACACTGTATGCTTACCTCCTGTTTGAAAGAAATTAACATTAACCCAGAAAGCCAATATAATGTGTCAACTATCCATAGGCTTTAATGCACAACTGTATCTTTACCCTCATGTGTGAAAGACTTACATTTTAAACAAGAAAGAAATTTATGTCAACTATCCATAGGCTTAATGCTACACACTTATGCTTCCTCATGTGTGAAGAATAACATTTAAACAAGAAGCCTGTTAATGTCAACTATCATAGGCTTTAATGCGCAACACCCTGTGATGCTTTCCTCATGTGTAAGAATTACTTTCAAACAAGAGCCATTTAATGTCACCTATCCATAGGCTTTAATGCGCAACACCGTAGGTTACTCCTGGTGTGAAAGATTACATTTAAAGAAGAAGACATTTAATGTCAACTATCCATAGGCTTTAATGCACAAAACCTTTAATTCTTACCTTCTGTGTGAAAGAATTACATTTAAACCAAAAGACTTTAATGTCAACTATCCATAGGCTTTAATGCACAACACTGTATTGTTACTCTTACCTTCTGTGGAACGAATTACATTTTAACAAGAAAGGCATTTATGTTTCAAAACTATCAATAGGCTTAATGTCACAACACTTATGCTACCTCATGTGGGTTAAAAGAATACATTGTATAACTAAACCAAAGCCATTTAATGTCATATCCTATGCTTTAATGCACAACACAGTAATGGCTTACCTTCTGTGTGAAAGGATTACATTTAACAAGAAAGACTTTAAATAGTCAACTACCCTATGCTTTAATGCAAACACGTATGTTTACCTCATGTGTGAAAGATTCATTTAAACAAGAAAGCCAATAATGTCAATTCCGAGCTTTAATGCACAACCTGTATGGTTACCCCCAATCCTGTGTGAAAGACTCATTAAACAAAAACGACATTTAATGTCAACTATCCATAGGCTTTAATGCACAACAACTGTATGGTTACCTTCTGTGTGAACGATTACATTTAACAACAAGAACCCATTTATGTCAACTTCCATATTCTTTAATTGCACAACCCTTATGCTTACCTCATGTGTGAAAGAATAACATTTTAAACAAGAAGCCATTTAAGTTCAACTATCCATAGGCCTTTAATGGCCCAAACTGACTGTATACAAATGCTAACCTCCTGTAATGTAAAGCATCAATTTAAACAAGAAGCCATTTTTAATTTTCAACCGGCCATAGGCGTTATTCACAACGCTGTATGCTTACCTCCTGTGGTGAAAGAATTACATTTAAACCAGAAAGACATTTAATGTCACTACCATAGGCTTAATTGCACACACTTATGCTTACGCTCATGTGTTGAAAGAATTACAGTTAACAAGTAAAGACATTTAATGGCAACTATCCATAGGCTTTATTTAATGCCACACTATGCTACCTCTCACTGTGTGGACAGGAATTACGATTTAAAACACGAAAGCCATATAATGTTCAACTATCCTATGCTTTAATTCACAACATTGTATGCTTACCTTCTGTGTGAAGAATTACATTATAAAAACAAGACAGACATTTAATGTCAACTATCCATAATCTTTAATGCACCACCCTGTATGGTTACCTTCTGTGTGGTTCAACGAATTACATTTAAAAACAAGAAACCATTTAATGTCAACTATTCCTTTGGCTTAATGCATCAACACGGTAATGTTACCTACTTCGATATGAACGAATTACTTTAAACAAGAAAGCCATTGACTGTCAACTTCCATAGGCTATTAATGCACATGCAACGTATCTATACCCCTATGTGACAAGAATTACATTTAAACAGGAAACCATTTAATGTCAACTATCCATAGCCTTTAATGCAAAATACTGTGTGCTTACCTCATGTGTTAAAGATTCCATTTAAAAACCAAGAAAGAACCTATAAATGTCAAACTATCATAAGGCTTTAATGCACAACAACTATCTGCTTATCTTCAGTGTGAAGGAATTAATTTAACCACAAAAGCCATTTAATTGTCCACTATCCATAGGCTTTAATGCACTACACTGTACCTTAGCCATTCCTCTCATGTGTTAAAGATTAACAGTATTAAACAAAAACGACATTTAATGTCAACTATACATAGGCTTTAATGCAAACACTGGTATGCTACCTACCTGGTTGAAAGACTTACATGTTCAACAAAACGACATTTATGGGTCAACTCAGCCATAGGCTTTAATGCACAACACTTTTGTATGTCTTACCCGCTCATGTGTGAAAGAATTACATTTGAAACAATAAGCATTTAATGGCAACTATCCATAGGCTTTAATGCACAACACGTGTATGCTTACCTCATGTGTGAAGAATTACATTTAAACAAGAAAGCCTTTTAATGTCAGACTAATAAGCCATAGGCTTTAATGCCACACTGTAGGTTACCTTCTGTGGGAAAGGCTTACATTTTAAACAAGAAAAGGATCCATTTAAATTCAACTATCCATAGCTTTAATGCACAAAACGGTATGCTTACCTTCTGTGTGAATGATTACATTTAACCAGAAAGCCCTTTAATTTCAACCTCCTAGCTTTATGCACAACACTGTAGGCTTACCTTCTGTGTGAAAGGATTTATCATTTAAAACAGAAACATTTAATGTTAACTATCCATAGGCTTTATTGCACAACACTTATGCTACCTCTGTGTGAAAGAATTACAATTTTAAACAGAATCCATATAATGTCAACTATCCATAGGCTTTAATGCACTACACTGTATGCTTACCTTCTGTGTGAAAGGCTTACATTTTATAACAACGAAAGACATTTAATGTAAACTATCCATAGGCTTAAATGCACAACACTGTTATTCTTACCTCCTGGGTGAAAGAATTACATTTAAAAAACCCGACAGCCATTTAATGTCAACTATCATAGGCTTTAATGCACACCACTGTATGCTTACCTAACCCTCCTATGTGAAAGAATTACTTTAAAAAGAACGACATTTAATGTCAACTATCCCTCGGCTTAATAATGCACACACGTATGCTTACCTCATGTGTGAACGTAATTACATTTATACAAGAAGCCATTAAAGTCAACGATCCATAGTAGGATTTAATGCCGCACACACTTATGCTTACTTCATGTTGAAAGAATTACCATTTAACCAGAAGCCTTTAACTGTCCACTATCCATAGGCTTTAAAGCACAACACTCTATGCTTACCTTCTTTGTGAAAAGGATTACATTTAACAGAAAAATTTAATGTCAACTATCATAGGCTTTAATGCGCAACACGGGTATCTTACCATTCTGTGTGATACTTTTTGACCGCCTCTTTATTCCAAAACAGATTACTTAAAAATACACAATTCAAAGACATTGACAATTAATAATTTCATGAGTGGTCCCCACACAAAGGTGTGGCTTAAGCGCATTGATATCGCTTGTATTAAAGAATGTGTTTTTATATCAGTGCTACTCTTAGTTTCTTTCTTACAATAAGCGATCAAAATCAAATCTGATTCTAACTCTAACCCACCAGCGTGCAAACGTCTTAAAGGAGAAATTACGTAATGAAGTTACAAACGCCTACTTCGAACTGATAAAGTGCAACTCATATCTGGCCGTGCGCTCTTGTTATCCATGACCCGGCGAATTTCTAGATCACCAAATCTTTAAGATTAATATGGTCTATTAACCACAGAAATATTGTTAGGCGTTGATGCAGGAAAGATCTGCATGATGAATCATCACAACGCCCTCGCAAAAACGAGGCTGCATATGCCGACAATATCAACCACCCATTAATATTATGTATAAACCTTACCATGCAACAGTACACGGCGTTATTGCCCCAATTTTCATAAATGATGCACTAGGAAACTTATCACAAAATGGATAAATATTTGGATTATATTCATTTGTTGTTCTGTTTACATTTTCTCTACCAGTATTTACTACACAAGGTAGTACAATGTAATAAAGTCGTAAATAGCACAGAGCGCTAGCATATTACGTTGCTGTACACGGCGTTCAAAGTAAGACACTTTTGCCTGGCATGTTCAGGCATTGGCTCGTTCAATCAGCTGTTTGCTGCATATGTTTTCGATCACATGGCGTTGTTTGTATCCTGTTCAATTGTGTGTATTGTGCTCCTTACCCGCGAACTATAATCAACCAGAGCTTTCTTTATACCCTTTATTACATATGCATCTGATTCTACTTTCTATAAATACTAAATATGAAGGGAATAGTGAGATATAGCACTACCCAATTGAGAAATAGTTTATGGAAGTTTTGATATACACAATAAACTTATTATTTTTACACATTGTTATAAAAACTGAAATTGTTTCATGCTGAGCAAAATTTTACGACTTGAAATAATATTTTTAGAACTAGAAATTTGTGTCCAGTATTTTTTTTTGAAGATCCACGTTTTGGCTGCCATATTGAATTGACGTCATGTTACAACTTTAAAAGTATCAACAATACAATTTATTGTTTCTAACAACATAATCTTAAGTACTCTTCATGTGTTATTTTTATCGCAGATTCTTATGCTACAAACCTAATCTATCTTTTCAGCAAAAAAATTGTGTCCATACTCAACTTTAACGGTTAGGCCATAACTTGTGGCATATCTCCCCGACTAACAGTGTTTGAGTTGCAATATATGACAAAACAGCTAACTTGGAAGTGTAAATATTTTAAATCTATTTGGGAAAGAAAATTGCAGTTAACGTCATATATAGACCACGTTTCCTCTATTGTCTTCCTTTCCGATAAGTTGGCATTTCGAATTCCAGCATGACCCTCAAAGTCAACTACCCACTCTTTTGCTCAAAATTTAAATAAAGTCAACCTTGCATATGAATAATACAGGTAGGTTAGAAATGAACCCGTATACATTATACTCATTATATTCCCTCCCGACTCATGCAACTTAAAATATGATCTCCTTAAACTAATTATTCGATGATATTTTTTTTTTGGTCAAAATTATTGACGTTCAGAACGTGTACTCATAATCGTGTCTGCTTTTAATTAAATGTTAAAAAAAGAAAAAACCTAAAAAATTAAAAAAAAAACGTGAAATTCGTTTCATGGTTTGTTTTTGATCTGGAGACTCAGTGTGTATTATGTATTATGTATGTATGTATGTATGTATGCCATGTATGTATGTATGTATGAAGCTTTATTAAAGTAATATGTAATGTGGTGGTGTATGTGTGATGTATGTACGGTTACATGTGCTGTCTGGATATGTATGTCTGGTCTGTATGTATTTACTTAGGATAGGTATGTATGTATGTATGTTATGGTATGTTATCTGTATTATGTCATGTATGTTTATAACATTCCTCCTAAGTATTAATCCATTATTGACTGGTACCTTTTCCCCTTTCGTTTTCAATTCTCGGTATACCTCTATAACGCCGGCCAACTGTCATTAGGCCTGAAAGTTAAGTAGTGATACTTTTTTTTTTTTTCATTTAGTATACACTATTGCCTGGCAGGTTCATCAAACGCAAATACTTCCAATCAAACAAGGAACATAAGTTATAGTCCGAGTGCCAAGAAATTAAAATATATACGTAATATGTAGGCGAGGATATTTTCAGTGAACCGTGTCAAATCAGTGCCTTCTTAATTATGTTTTGAAGTATGCGTGGCTGTTATGCTCAATATTTTTGCAGCAACTCACAATTAACGTTCCATTATCGTTTGAATTCGATCATAAGTGACCACTGACTCGTTCATTGGACCCGGGTTCGTAAGATGGGGTTCCCCCCTTTCCTAAAAATAATTGTAACATAAAATAAATGTATTTGAATTTTTTTTTAAAAATTTCCAAACAACCAAATTTCCTATAAAAGTTTGTCTTGGTGCATATTACTAATGGTTTGGCCATAACATGTCCTTACAATATAAATCAAAGAAAAAAAGAACCAATAAACAACAAAATACACAAAGACACATCTTCCTCCAGACAGTCTCCAGAATAAGAACAAAAAGGCACGTCTTACAAAACCGAAGGGTCTTGCATAAAAACGTGAACTTTGTAATTAGTTTTCTTGCAAAGAGACGTGACATTTGAACATGTCCTGCAATGAGACCTGCTTTGTGTGTCTAAATAGATACATGTCTCAGAATTGATGACACGTTAAGTGTCTTTTTTGCCCAAGACACCATTTTTACATTGTTCAGACTGAAGGTGCGCGAAGATTGGTCGTGCAAAAATCATTGATTTGCAATCTTGCAATATGGGCTAGAACATAAATACCTAAATAAGTAGCAACTAAGTACATAGCTTAACTTATAACAATAAATAAATGTTTTTATTTTTAGTATCTGCATTGAAGAAGCTCATGTCCTCAATAGTATGGATAGAATAATTTACATGTGTCTCACAATTTTTCATTTTCCAATTGTTTCCTGGTACTCGTGTTCTGGGGGCGAAATCTAATCAATCAAGCTTGATTTTCAACGGTAAGTTATCAACATGTTGTCCCTGGCCTTTGTACCCCACGAAGTGTTTTCCTTTATGTAACCTAAAGAAATATGTGCTTATTGCCATAACTATATGTCCAGGAATGTTTCCTAAATAACAACTCTAATCTAATAACATTTCAGGTTGTGTTGTGTAGGCTGATTTCGACTCTCAAAAGCAAAAAACCACCTTCCATTTCCAGTTAGTCATTTGCAAAATAACGAATGCAGAGGTTTAGCCACATAGTTCGTTCCGGCACACCGGCAATGTTGTTGTTTTTTCTTCTCGTGTTTCATTAGGTACTGGTGTTTAATACCCCAAACACAGCGTGAAATTAAAAGAGGTCATTATTATGAAATTGATATGAACTGTACAATAATGTGAAAGAAAAGGACGCCTACATTCCCACCGTACATGCTGTCTGCGTTCGTCATCCGTGACTGGTCATGACACTAATAATGGTTTTATCTGTTCCAAGGTTTCCAGGCTTTATATTTCAAATAAAAAATATATTGTGTACATAATGTAGCCCAGATACTGGCAGTTTACCCTGAAACATGCCAACATACGACCCTCGTATTATAAATGGATATGGATAATGGGTCGAGAATTGAACCACTATAATGTTTTGGCGATCATTTGGAAAACAACATGACCTTACAAAAGAACCGCACGAATGACTTCATACAATGGATTTTAGTATTGTTTGTTGCAGCAATTATTAGAGGATATTAATTTTGAAATAAAAAGGGTTGTGTTTTTGCTTCTATTTGCCCATTATTTTCCGAATAAAAATCGGATCCCTAAACAACTGTCCTATGTTCAAAATGACTGGAATCTATTCCAATCTTCTTCTTCTTCTTATCGTGACCAAACACGTGGTTCTCAAATGATATCCATCAGAGATGGGTACAACGTCTGGCTGCTTTCACTGAATCCCCAAGTTCTTGTTTGTGCATTGTAGTGCTCTCAGCAGTGGGCAGACCAATAGGTGTTCCATTTTCTGTGGGGCTGTTCCACAACCACAGGTAGTAGCCTGGTCTGCTTCCAGATGGCCCCCACTTCTGCAAGGAAACCTTAATCGGCCAGTTCTGTTTCTCAATCTATTGAGGGCCTCGCCAATTTCAGCCCATGAGGAGTCAGCTCCAGGTGGGAGATGCTCACCATGTTTTTCAATACCGCTAGTTTTGTTACTTGGTTTATGGCAAGTCTTCTTTCCACAAGGCGACTCTCTTTACCTCCTTAGAGACTGTTTCAAAGGTTGGACTTTTGCTTAAGAAACTCTCTGAATTTAAGGCGTTTGGCAGCAGGATCGTTTCCCCGACATAGGGTGCTTCAACATTGATAATTGGCAGGCTACGCTCTTGCATGCTGTCTACGCTACGCCGTATGTCTATTCCAATGGCCACTTGAATATAGAAAATCTAGTCAATACACAAGGAATTAGATTTGAGAAATTCTAGCGTAGTTTGGTGTTTTAACCTCTTGTTTCGGATTTAATAGGTTTGAGCATTGCTGATATACCTTTCGACATAACCAATTAAACATTTATTTGTATTGTACATGTATTAGAGAAAAAAAGTCCATATTATTTTGGTGTCTATTTAAAATCGCTTTTTCATTAAAAGCCTTTTGACTACTGTTTTTATTACTAATGTACTTTTATCATCTTAAAATAATCCACTGCAATCCATTTGCAGATAAAACTGAAGGGAAAAGTTAGCAATTACTGTTATGTAGTCGCACTGTACATCATGTATTCTATTCAAATATGGAACTTTTTTAAGTGATAAAGTTTTTGTTTCAGTCAGCACCATACAAAACCAAAATGAAGGACTCAAATCATCTTTCAAAACCACCATTGCAGTTGTATATTGATTAATCTTTCCCTTGAGATTGCCAGCGCACGATGAGTGGTGAAAAAAACCCCATGTGCGCTTGGCCTATCGAACCGGCGACCTTCGTATTACATGCACGACGCTCTAACCGACTGAGCTATCAATCTGGGTCGGTAGAAGACCGATAAATATATCTATAGGTGTTAGTTCGAAACCCTTTGATTTCTATTCTATTACCGAAAACAGAGTGATAATGAGAAAATGCCTTGGCGACCCATTATTGTGCAGAATATGGGCAGTAAACGACATTCAGAATGCTGCATATTTCACTAATGGGCAGCAGAGGTAATAGAATATAGAATATACGTGTCATAATTAAGATTATTTTGATTTATCCAATCAATGCCCCGCACGATGATTCATGTCCGATATCCAACATTGGGACATCTACCAACATCAGGGCCCTTTACCTTGGTTCTGTAAAAACATAAAAATCAAACACGTTGTCTGCAGCAATATTGATTATTGTACCAAGTTATCCAAGTATTTGCGTGTAGGTGATTTTTCCTGTTAGACACTCACAGCAACAGCAACTGTATTAATACAGCTATTTGAGTGCTATTTTATTATTAATATTTTTTATTATTCAATATTAGGTTTAAAGGAAGATAGTTGACACAAGTAAATTTACTTCAGACAAGGCCTCTCCATATCAATACTGTTTGTTGTTGTTGTTGTTTGTTATTCAAACCTAGAGTTATTTGTCTCGTTTACATAATACTCATTTTAACTGATAACTTTTATGAAATTGTAACGCATCGCTTTTCGCATAATTCACTTTTTATATTGATATACATAAACTAACTAATTGGTAAATAATTGATATGGAAACTATGACATGCACAGAACTAGTAAATGTAATATAACCGCTTTCCACACGCCTTACACCCTGTGACGCAAACAAAAAAACTTTGCAAATTAGATACGCTCACAGACATTTTCTCGTGAATTAAATGAATCAATAGCTTACTTTGGTTTCTCGAATTTAAGGTGAACCTTTACAGAAATCGAGTCAACGGAAATACTGGAAAATTCTATCGAAACTACCTATTCAAAATGTTCAAGGCTGCGTTGAAATTATTAAAGAAGTAATCCATATAAAAAACCTTAATTTTCGGTAATCGCGTAACTAGAGCCACAAGATAAGCTAATGGTGAGCGCTGGGCTTGGTTCCTGATAAAACTTCCATGATAATTACCTGTAATAGGTGTATGCTGAGGTTACCTAAATAGACTGTGCAATTGTTCAATTATAACCGTGCTTTACTACCATGACCTATTTCGTCTATTTTCATACCTTATAAAGGCAATTATTCCTTGACATGAATTCCATAAGGTTTGGTGGACTTAAAACCTTCAGCTGTACATTAATCGTGTGAAGTTTATATTTGATTGTTATCGATTAGTATGAGCCCATGAGCTCCCAACACATCGAGACTGCTGTTTAAAAGTTGAAACAGTTGTTAAAACTTTTTTTATTTTTTTCAGTTTTTTAATTTTTTGAAGTTTAAAATATTATTTAAAAGTGAAACAGTTGTTTAAAAGTCGAAACAGTTGTTTAAAAGTCCCGAAAATTGTTTAAAAGTTGAAACAGTTGTGTAAAAGTTGAACAGTTTGTTTGAAAAAGTTGAAAAAAACAAAAAGGTTTGTTTTTTAATAAAAGAACAAAAAAACAAAAATATTGTTTAAAAGTTTAAACAGTTGTTTAAAAGTTGAAACATTTGGTTTAAAGTTGAACAGTTGTTTAAAAGTTGAAACGTTGTTTAAAAGTTGCAACAGTTGTTTAAGTTGGATGCCATCATGAAAACATTTATTATCAGTCTTGTTTTGTTCATAATAGTTTGATGTTTTTTGAAAATTAAGCTGTATGGCGAATGATAAGGTATTTTCATATAGTAGGGTAATACACTTTTAAAAATTGGCATTCAATGTTGATAAAAAGGACACAACCGGCTGTAAAACATTAGTCAACAATTGATTAAATCTTGGCATTGTCGAGTATATACTCAGCTATCAATAAGGTTTACTCAATTTTGACTATTTTACTCACAATAGTTTTCCCCTTTTTTCTACATTGGATAAATATTTTGTTAATTGCATTGGTACACTACACATATGTTTGTTTACTAATATTTTTTTTAATTCGATTAATTTTAAACTTGAGGCAGTTTAGAGTAAAAATCTTTAATTTACGGTATTTTTTAAATTACGTAAGATTTCAACCTTGTCATTCTCAAAATAGATGAACTTCCAAATCGCCAACTTAAATATATATCATCATCGTTTATTAAATGATACCAAGAAGACATAAAGAGCTCAAGATCAACCTGGTTCCTATACTGACCCTTGCAAGATCATGCCTTACACGATATACAGTACTAAACCAACTTTTATACGAGCTAAAAAAAATCATGCAAAACTGTTGATAAGAGCAATTCGGTCCTTGCTTCAGGTATAAAATGTGTTTTTACTCGGCGCAATAACTTAAAAACCACCCTCTAAAAACACCTTAATCTGGCGATATGGGTAAGTTAGAATAGAGCAACAACACTTACAAACAGAAAACGAGTCAAGAATATGGTGAATCAACAAAATCACATATTTCAGGATACAGATTATGTTGTATTTCATATGCGTAACCATGCATTAAACCCTTTCAAATTATGATAATGGCCACTAAAATATATTGGGCCGTTAATATTAATGGCCTTTAGCCTGAACTGCCTAATGCACTTTATGGTTTGGTGCATTGTTATGTGCATGTATCTCCTGTAATTTAGGTTTGGACTGGTTTTTTTGTAAATATCTTATAATAGAATAATGCGATTAAAAATAGTACAGATTATTTTAGAAAAATCTTTTGTCTTGCTATATAGTCAAAAGTATGAGCCATGTCCAAAGATAGGTCGAGACCTATTTCTGTTTTGAAACCAAAACTATATTATTTGACGAGAAAACCATTTGCCACTCAGACATTTGGGTGTTTTCGGTGATGTTTATTTTTAATTTACTTCAGCATTTCCGAACTTAACCGCAAGGACAGAGACGCCACTGTGCAGATCGGAAAAGTGGTCTCTAAATATAATTTCGACTTCATCAGAGCGTCTTCTATTATTTAATCGGTAATAAGTTTTAAATCAAAGCCATTTATGAGGAATTGAACAAAACGAACATCGACAGCTTTCAAATGTGCAATTGTTAATGTATTGATCAAGAATTGCTTTTTTATCATAATCTAGTTACCAATTAACATGAGAGAATTTTTACAAGTACCTGGATACAAAAAAAAATAGTGATGTCTTTACTAGATGTTTGTCTACACGTCAGTTGACAATGAAAATATATATTTGTGGTAAACTTCTGCTGGAATTTTGTAATTCATTTCTGCTTTCCACAACAACATGGCGTTTTCATGCACGTAATTACAATAAGGATAAGTAATAGAACAAAAAGAAAAAACGGAAAGGTTAAAGGTGGACAATATCTAAAATATTGACTACCCCAAGAGTTTGTTATAAATACTTGAAACAAATAAAAAGGTGGCCAGTTTTAACCATAAACAATTTCCGTGTGGATATTTTTAACAAATCTAGTTTATCATTTCGTGTTCAGTAGTTTGTTTCTTCTACAATTTGAATGAAGTGACGGACGGCCTAAATCTGAAAGTTTTTTTTTTTTTTTTTTGGCTCCAGCAACGTTTAAACATCATAACAACATATTCGCCTTATCTTTTAGTGTAACGATCGTCCGTTGGCGATGATTCTCAAGATTTAATAACAATTTGATGTTTATGTGCTCCAAAATACCCTTCAACTTTTTGAAAACGGGCCCATTGTTTGGCGGATTTGTTTTCACGATACTCTCTAAATGCAACTCATGTCTATAACATTTTCATAAAAAAAACACTCGAGTGGCATAATCCGTATATCTTATTATAAAATTGTAAGAACTTCCCCAGGGTTACATCCTGGTAAACCTTTTTATTTGTTTCATTATACATCGTGAGGGAAACTTTGATGAAACAATCAAATTTGCCCAATTAATAATTTACTATCGAACGATTATAGATGTGCATGTTTCATATAATGAAATTATATGTAAATTCCTGTAATGCACGTGGCTGTATACAAATTATAGAATGCCCAGAGTCTGGATAGTCAAAAACATAGTAAAATATATCATGATAAGTCAAATTTTGACCTTTTCCTATTCAGTGAGGCGAGGACGAGGACAGTCAAAATTTGACCGAATGATGTATGTTTAACTATTACACGAATATATATGGCAGTCATATTTGTTTTTATATCATGAGATCACCCTGGTTTATTTTAATGCCATGTGTTAGTAAAAAGCTATCATTTGGCATCAAGTCCCCGCACATCATTATATAATAAACATTAATCATGTGATTGCCATAATGGCTCCAATCCACGTATTTTTGTTATATTAAAACGAATTGCAGATAGTAAAAACACGCTTATTAATCAGTGCAAAAAGCATCCTCTTAATTTTGATTACTATCTACGGAATATACAAGTATAATTTTTCAGGTTAGTTTGTTTACCCGTAAAATCCAACTCTCGCAGGCATATTCCTATACTGTACTTTATAAACACTTTTCTAAAGATAAGTGCAATAGGGAATCGCAAAAAAATGAAGACCAACATGCCTAGTCATTGTATTTTGGTGGATATAAGGACGCAACGGTTTGCAGAACAAATTGTATTTTTGTATTGTTTTTCTATACTTGACTGCATTAACATCACCATGTTCAAATTTACGATGATAGTATCACGGGCATATTTACTCCCAATAGTTTTTATCTTAATTAGTTTTAAAAAACACGACCTTCGTGACCTCAATGTGCCAACGGTTTTCCGCGTAATCCCTTTCTGGCTCATGAAATCAATAAAAATTGATAGCTTGTGAAAAGGAAAAAATGAATTGTCAATATAAAGCAAGTATTATTAGGTGGTATGTAGGTCGCACCAATAGCGACATGTTTGATTGAATCATCCATAAAATATAAATGATACTACATTGATAATATGTATTGTTTAAAAAACAGATAATTTGCATTACACATTTAGATTACAGACAGAGCAATAATAAATGTAATTCATGTTTCTCATTAATTAAAAAAAAATGATTAATTTAGCGTAAAACACGTTGATCAAATCTGTTGAAAATCGATCAATTTCAATGACGCCTTTTTTGTAGGAACTCGGACACACCCAATGAATTTTTTTGTTTACGTGCTCGCACGTGCATTCATAGTGCAACTACGAGATAGTAAAATGAAGATTACATATCGGATTTTCGTTAATTGTTTAATTAATATACTTATGTTAGTAAAAGTTGGTTTTTACAAAACGTCTGGAAACTTGTTTTCCGAAGGAATCTTATTCGTTATCCTTTACTGTCGACGTTTAATTTAATAAATAAACACCTTCAAATTAAAAATATAATAAATTACCTAAATCTGGAGCAAAATATTAATTTAACATCTATAAAGGCAAATTTGTCTTTTGATCATTTAAGCAATAATAAGCCATTTCGCAATTTCAGATTTCAGACATTTTTGTGAAAACGGCAAAGTTCACCACATTGAAATTGTACAGTAGCCGCGTTTTGTTTATCTCCAAAAGATCGTCGGATATTACCCACAATGCATCTTGAATCTGAAATTGCGAAAGGGCTTATTCAGAAATAAAAGCAATTTTAAATTTTCAATTAGAACAAAAACAATATAAAAATTCACAAATATCCCAAAAGCATAACCGTGCATGATTGTATTTTTTTTTAATAAAATTAACTACATCCGTAAATGATTCACACCCATATGCTAATTGTTACTGTTTAATTGTTGTCTCAGGGAGGGTCTTTAGATTTCAATTCTCCACCCTGTTGGAATTAATGATGGAATTTTCTGCAACCTGTTGTCGAGATACAATACCGCACGCATGCAACCATCGGCTACCCACGCAGCTGTTGTCTTTTCACAAGCAATCCACGTGTGGTACTCTACCAATTTTCTTCCTTTCTTTTCGAAAGGTAGCCTTAGTGTCTCCTTGCGTTTACATTAATATTGAATGGGATCAAATCACTTAGTGAACAAATATAAAAATGAAAGTGTGAATTTAGTGTCCAGACCAGGGTTATGCTCAATAAATTACTACAATACACTTTGAAGTGCAGTGTTAAAAATGCATGTCAGTATTTTCGTATACGTATACGCGTGCACCTGCCTAGCTTCCCAAGTTTTGCTTTTTGTTTGTTGGTTTGTTTTTCGTTTTTTCTTTCTTTCTTTTATCGCTGCCAATTTTCAGAAAATGTGTATAAGACGAGTCCAAATTTCCTTTCAAAAAGTTAACATCACAGTTTATATGCTATATGTTAAGGGTTGGAAGGCAGTGAATTTGAGAATCATTCTCTCTCCATATAAGGGATTCATTTTAACACACTTTTTTTTTTTTTTTTTTTTTTTAGGGGGGGGGGGGGTTATTCAATCCACAAGGGATTTTGTGAATTTACTTCATGGTCTTAGGATGTTGGATTTTTTTCTTTGAATAGAAATTAAATAAAGTAAAAAATTGCAGTTTTTTTTCTTTCGATATAAAAGTTCTGCATGCAGTCTAAAGAATGACTGACCGAAATCGGCTATATTTTTGAAAGCCATACCACCCCGCTGTAGAAGATTTAGGGAAAGTCTTTCCGAGAGTAAGGATTTCCAATTAGCTTTTTTACCAAATGACTATTTTCTATATTGTTGTTGTTGTTCCTGCTGTTGTTTGTTTGTTTGAATATTGTTTAACAACAAGCTGTGCTAATTCACGCATGATGTTTGTAAATTACTCGCTAAAGTTCATGACGCAAATAAAGCCATGCACATTTTGACGTGTGCGTTGTTCCATCACGCTGGTAAATCCAAATTAACGGAACTCAATCTGTTGTGTGGTGTACTGTGTCGAAAAATACACTGTTTACAATGGTTATTTTTCTTTCCAGTTCGATTACTCAGGTATTTTTCTGACCTATGCTCTATCTCAAACCCCTACTAAGTTGGTGGCAAACTTGTTTTAATAGTTTTGAGCAGAGCGTCTATCATGCATGGTGCCTTTAGAGTTCAGGATACATGTATATAGGAGTCAATAACAAATAACAAGACAAACAAAACAGATAAAGACCAAAACATCATGAACATGCATGTTGATCCATATTCGAATGCGTTCTTGCATAATATCTATAGAGTACACATGCTATATTTGAAGTGACTATTCCAAACTAAGTGAAACTGAGTATAGGACATCTATCGTTCTGCTTCCTTTTTCCGCAACTGCTTCAAATTTAGAACAGATCTTTGCCAATTTGCCATTAAAAATTGTATCATGTTGGTGTATAGTAAGAGCATCTCTCTTTGAAATATTATAACCCGAAAGATGTTTTGCCTGGCCTTACTTAAGTTGTCCAGAAAATAACATAAGTATTTTAATCTAATTTGTCATGCCCAAACACCAAAACACGTTTCGAATTATATGAAAAGCACATCGACTGGATGAAGTTGCTAAAGAAACAATTCATTTGGTCAGTTTGGTACTTTGGTTTTAAAATGTTTTTGTCGGTTTTGGCAATATTTATAAAGAAAAAATAAAGGTGCAACGAAAGATTTCACATAACAGGTGTCCCCGAAAAAACCCTAATTTTTGCACTGATGCAAAGCTTTCCATCAATAATATCCGCATCTGAAAGTATTTCGCTGAGAAAAATTGCTTTGGAACAAAAATTGTGAAATATCTAATTCCATATTGGAGTAAATACGATATTCAGCCTATGTTTTATATTGAAATATAAGCAAATAGAAATCGCCTTTTGTTTTCACTTTTAAGACATTTCTGTAGCGAAATACAATTAGGTAAGAAATCTTTTGAGTGTCTTATTTAAAGGTCCATGGCCCGATCGCTAATAGCCTCGTCCCTAGGGACCCCAGATTTTACCGGAAGTGGTCAAAATTTTGGTATCAGAAGAAAGCTACTGTTTTTCTCATTTAGCCTGTGAAATCTTTGGGCTAAAGGATGTTTGGTTTGGATATTATGAGCGAAAATGTGCTCCTTTTTGGTCGACCAATATTAATTTACACAGTACTCTATAGGGATTGCAAAATCACGTTTTTAGCTCTCACATCAAAACGGGTTGAAATATCGGCGCGAAATTTTACAGATGGGGTTTTGGGGTAAAGGCCATTCTATCAAGGTGAAAAACTTATAGACTTAAATCGGGCCACCCCCTTTAAAATGGAATCACTATAGCACATTACATGTACATGTATGGATGCCTGAGAATATCTCGCTGCACCTTTAAATGATCATAAATTCAACACCGTCCTAACAATATATTACCCGATTTTGTTATTATTAGTGTAGTATAATTGAATAATTATATAATTCTGCACGTGATCGAAATCCAACACATGTCAAAGAATGTGTAATTATATTTGTAATATAATGCCATATAAAGCATCAAATCATTGAAAATAGAAAAAAATAAGCCCCAGGCACTGCATTTGCTCGTTTTCATGTTGAGCTCGCAGATGTCACAACCCGAATTATTTCAATATAAACTGATAAAGGACATGGACTTCTATGGCAACAGAATGCGAATAATCGAAAACAGGCTTGCTAATGATGGCCGTTGATTGTCTATTGGCATGTATGTTTTGCAGTTTGATTTGATCAAATAAAATCATTTGAAATAAAGAATGTTCCAACTACATTAAAAAAATCCATCCTTAAGTATTAATTTCAATTGGTTTACTTGTAAGCCTATTCCACTTACAGTTATTCTTGTCCTGTTAAAGTTATAACGTATTTTATGTTGCATCGTTGCTCAATAAACTCAATTAAGAATGCACTAGGTAATTATGTTTAGGTGATTGGGCTTAAGTTCCATTATCATGATTATGTTAATATGACGATCACCCTAGTAGAGGCTTGCGAGGTTTTCCACCTTTTAGCTCATTTTTCTCAAAACCTGGCTCATACTGATATAACAGGTCAATATTATATATACTACATAAAGCCTAATACGGCATTTTTGTAGAATCAAAGTCACAAATCACCTGTATTTGCCTTTGTTTAGTCTGGTGAATATTAATAACCAACTCTAGTGGAGGGGCCGATGTTCTCTTAGAGAGAGTGATTTTATGAAGCTCATGTTAATTGTTGGCAACCATTATTTATGTATTCTACTGGGTCGACTATTCAGAAAAAAAAAACGATGTTGCCATTTTTCCGTTGCCCTTTAGTGACCCTGACACGAGATCAAAGGTCAAATGTTCAAAATGGTCATACATCGTCCAAAGTATATCGACCCTTGTAATCAAAATTTTTCAATTTCACAAGGAATATTGTGTATGATATTTATTTTGTTACTTGAGCTTTTCGTTTCCTTGCGTTTAATTCCAATAATCTAATTAGAGAACATATATGCCATAATTTTCCTTATCATACCCCAGTCGTTAATTCCGTCCAAAGCAAGAGTTAGGCCGCATGTTTTTGCACAATGTAATGAACCCTACACAACCCATTATACCTTGCTATAAATGCCATTGCTAAGGAACCACGTTTTTTCATAAATTTGCAAGAGAAATGGGTTTATGTAGTCTATAGCCCCTCGTCTTCCAGCCTTTTGTGTAACACGGTTTCCCAGTGGGGGGGGGGTGGTTGTTACACCCCCTCGCTAATTCGTTTATCAAAGCACCCGATGCTTATATTTTGATACAGTGGTATGGGGGGGTAGTTTATGTCCTCCCTCTTTCCATTGATACCAAAATAAGTACCAACATTAACATACCTAGTATGGCGTCACATGACGTCATAAAGTCCATGTGCCGACAAAATTGGCATTTTCCATAGAAAATAGGCGAAAGTCCAGTTTGCGCTAAAATCGTAGGAATGTCGGATTTTTCATGCGGTTCAGCTCTAAATGATGGCATGTCGACATAGTTTTACGAGCCTACTGCTGCAACTTTTTCAAAAATGTACCATAAAATATCTGAGGTGGCAACCCCCCCCCCCCCCACCCTTCGACTTTTTATGCATAGCCTAACCAGGTGAAGTGCCTACCGATCGTCCCTTTTTGTTCTCTAAAATGACCAGAAAGGATGAGAACACATACTTACCCATAAGCTTTTACGAAGCTTTTGGCATTTTAGTGCACAGGAGCAATGTTCCTATGGGGTGGGTGTGGTGGTAACCACCCCCCTCCTTGTAAGACGAGGTAAACCAATCTATGGAATGGATTGTTGTTATAACCGTGAAACAACCACGATTCGCACACAAAGACAAAAGTTGAGTGTTACTAGTTTATCGTTTTCAGTCTCAGCCACGTGTGATTTTTAATTATTCTTTCCATCCCAGTGCCCGGGGGATGGTCACGTCTTTCATTGATAGGGAGATCATGTTCTACCAAGAAACACGTAAAAAGTCATATTTTCAAGATTGTGCACGATACAATGCTTAAAAGAGTTGCAAAACCCCTGAAAATCTTGAAAAAAAGGTGTACTTTTCACACCTGAACACCGACTTGCACTTACATTAGTGTACGATTTGGCAATTTCGAGTTTGTATCCGTATATTCGGCTCATTTTGTGTAATAGCTATTCAGTATAGACCTACAAAGAAACCAAATTCTACTTGCTTAGAGGTCAAGATATTCCAGTACTTATTCATAAAGGTATGATATTCCCTTACCATACTTGTTTAGGTCCTTGTTATACTCAATCAAACTTCCTTGTACTTGTTTACCGGTACTTGTTTAAACTCCTTGTTTATGGGGTGCGGGACTTTGAAATGTGGACTTTTTGGTAAAGCAGACTCACCCCCCTAAAAATGTCCTTTTTGAACATCTCATCACTAAAGTGGACTTTTCTTGTTTTGTTGCTTGTCAAACTCTCTACACTTGGACCATTTTATGGACAATCACAAAGAGGTGGACCTTTTGCCCCCTTTGGTGGGATTTGTGTGTGTGGGGTGGGGGGTACGATGGTTGACCTGCTGTTGATCTCGGGATATTCCACAGCTCCTTACTGCCAGTACCCACGTTCATGAACAAAAACTCAATAAGCTTAGGGTATGATTTTGAATTAGGTTCGTAACAATTAGACCATTACTTAGGGGCTATTGCCCTGATTAATTTGCACAAACTCTATACACTAAGACCAGGGAAATAATGATCAATGTCAATATGAAAAACATGGTCATCAAAGAAAGAAGTTACAAAAACAATACATTGAGCTTAACAGTGTGTTTAGACACTTCAAGATGTGAAACATGAGTGGTGAACAAGAATAAACATCTATATCAATCTATGGACTACGTGACAGCAGCCCGAGGACAGCAGTAACAATTTTCCATGTTTGGCCCATTTTTTATGGAAAAAAAAAATCGGATTTTTTGTGTGGAAACATGTTTACTAATGGTGTACACATTCAGTTACTTACCATGGGCATTCATATCAGCTATATGGGGGGGGGGGGTGATGGTGAGTGACTCTAACTTGATCGTGCTTTAGCCTATAGACTAGTCAGGGTAATGGTTGAAAAGGATACTACAGCATCATACAAATGAAGAACCTGCACTTTTGTACAAAAACTTGGAACATAATTTGGTTTACCAACAAATGGTCATTATCAGCAGCTTGATGCATGGGGTTGGTTATATGCAGGGGGATTCTCAACACAAAGACCATATGGGGACGTCACAGAGATCAGTCTCATTTTTAGCCTTTGTATATCAATGACCCTTTTTTCATGTCAATTTTGGATATGACAAGTGGGTCGTTTTTCAATATTTTTCTCAATCGGAAACCCAATATTTCTAAAAACTGTTGGGACAATTAGTACATTTCTCCAATCTGAGTAAAAATTGTCCCAACATTTGAGGAAAAAAGGGCAATAATTGGCATTAAATTTGGTACCAACATTTGCCATCTCTGGTATGGCTATGGGTCCCCTTTTTGGCAAAAAATGGTGGTAGATATGGGTACTACTTCCTGGGGGACGTCCCTACCCAACCAAACCTGAGATCCCCCGGGTACAGGGTGGACTAAATTGATCTTGCTTTAGACGAGACTATCCAGTGTCTCTGGATGGATCGCAAAATGAAAACATCATGCACGTGGACTGCGACTAAGATAAATGTTATACATACTTTGTCTCTGAAGTGAGAATCGTGGTTTTTCACGGTAATAAACGACAATTCTTACATGGATTGGTATAGACTACATCGATCATTTCTCTGGCACAATTTTCAAACAACCTTGCTTTACTTTACTTACCCATGGATATTAGGCTAATAGCAAGAAATAAGGGGATGGTGGTCATTTACATTTAAGCCGAGAGAGTGTTTACAGGATGACTACATTGTGCAAAGAACTTGAGGCCGAACTCGCTTTGGACAGGACGGGCCTGAATAAAGGCAATTTTATGCGTATTATTGTCTCTAATTAGGTTATTGCATATTACAAGAAAACGAAAAGGTCAACTAACAAAATAAAATCATATACAATATTCTTGAAATTTTGTACCAGGTCGATATTACTGTGGAGATGGATGGCCTTTGGACCTTTGACCTTGTGTAAAGGTC
The DNA here is from genome assembly GCA_023653785.1 of Ophioderma brevispina. Classification (NCBI taxonomy): domain Eukaryota; kingdom Metazoa; phylum Echinodermata; class Ophiuroidea; order Amphilepidida; family Ophiodermatidae; genus Ophioderma; species Ophioderma brevispina. The sequence continues at coordinate 802 of JAMKCH010013995.1, read as the reverse complement.
ACTAAAGGTCAATTGAAAAAAATGGCAACATCGATTTGCTGAATAGTCAGACCCAGAGTGTAGTATACGGGCTAGTGGTTTGACAACATTCAACATGAACTTCCCCAAATTACACAGGCACCCTCCACTACTCGGCGAACAGAGCAATTATAAAATTAATGCTTCGGCCACCCGTTTAAAGAGACACTGGAAAAATTGGAAACTAGGTGCCCTCAAGATTTTCACAAATTCATATTTTCATGGGTGTAAAGCTTTTATATATGCATTAGCCCCGGCATTAGGCCCTCACGTCACCTAAAATGATTAGGTCATGCAAATCAACGCCTATGAGTAAACAGAACTTTATATTAAAACACTCCGGAGTGTTTTTATTAGTAGGCGACGGGATCATGGACGAAACACAAGGGACAACACTCGCCGGAGTTATTCCCAAGGCATCCACCTGTTTGATTGGCTACTATGACCTTTGTGGCTGTAATATCAAGAAGTACGAGGCTGTGATATTCATGTAATAGGACCATTTGTTAATTAAAGTTACGGCAAACCCAAAAAGTAGCCTAAAATACTGGTTGTCTTTAACTCTTATTAAGGGTCATGTAAAAATATATCTGTATTTTTCCAGGTGATAAGTAATTTCACATTTCGTTGAAATGTGCCTGTGCCAATTTAAACGTTTGCCTTATTGTCTTGTTATACGTGTTAGCGGTATTACCATCATTTTGTCTTATTGCAGTGATGTATGCTTTATCCATTTGGTGCTCAAAAAGGCGATACGGCTTTGCCGAAAGAAGACGATGGCGGT